>JARHVA010002727.1:830000-890000 GCA_037957365.1 Torreya grandis | reverse complement strand
ATTTTGTATAATAAAATTATATTGAAATGTTCCAATAATAAAAAATTAGAACAATATCATACTCTATTCATTAAAAAAATATAAAATATAAAATACAATATAAATATTAATTTAAAAAAATTATCACATTCTTTTTTAAATTTGTTCATTTTAATAATGGTACTATTTTATAAGAAGATATTAAAAAAAAATCAAAACAAAGAAAACCCCATGTATTTTATAATAATTAAATTAATGAGCATCCATGATACCATAGTATAGAATATTGAAAATATGAGGTTTTGTCATGCTTAACAAAAGAATACATAACCTTAAAAAAATTAAAGATATGTTATATTACAAAATGTCAAAGTGGGCCACAATTAAGGATTGGTCTGGATAGGATATAATGCACGAAAAAAATTCTATGTGTAGTAGTAAAATCAAACATGAGTCATAAGAAGCTTTGCAATAACAATCATAGATAAATTATCATTACCGATAGAAGCATTAGTTTTTCATTAGCCATAAAAGATAGGAAAGGTACATATATATTTAGAAAATAAACATGTTCTCACATCCTCATGAATGTGGAATTATCTTTTACAATGACCTAAAAAGATACCTAAGCAAGTTAACTAAACATGTGTAGGGAAAAATCATTAAATGGAATAAAAATTTACACTAACATGCCCGCCCACCACCCTGGCCAGCCACCCATTATAAATAACTTAGGTGGGTAGTGGAATTAAGTCCCACCTCAAAGGTTTGATGAGGTACCCAAGTACATAACAAATAGATAACTAATAAGTCCCCATAGAAGATGTTGAGGATGCCTGTAATAGAGCTTGCAAAGTAACCAAGGTTGATGATGAGATCCTCTATCTGAAGACCTATGAGTATGCTAAAATTCCACCCATTCCATAATGGAATATGAAAGCAACAATATGAAGATCTATGAGTATGGTCTAAAACTAAAGTGTGGCATAGGTCTAGCAAGAACATGCACAAGAACTGATGGTAATGCCACTAAAGTGAACCTATCAAAAGAATAGAATATAACACTCACTAAAAAAAATGTCCATGTGAAATGTGGATCATGGCTCAATAAGTCTCAAAATTGAAGAAGAAATTAGAAATAAAGCACGCAGATTGAAAGAATGAATATCCTAAGAAAAGATGAGTCATTGATGCTCTCAATAAGTGTACTCTCACTAGAAAAAGTATAATCCTATGATATACAAATATGTGATGGCTCTAAAAGATCAATATATTGAATAGGAATGGATGTAGAATCTGTGATAGGATAACTAAGGTCTAGAAGAATCTTGTCCATAGTGGTGGCTTAATAGATGGAAGAGCATTATCCATCTGGAAAGACTCATCACAAGAAATATAATTAGGAGAGAGTGAAAATTTTTCTCAAAAGAAAATAGGAAGAGGAGATATATCACATTAGGGTCTCCAAAAAGATTCCAAAGAGTGTTTCAAATAGTGGACGGACACTCTGTGTGCTCTGCATGGTGGTGTAGATCCCAAGAAATGTGAATCAATAAATAACCATAGACACAATCATAAGAGTTGGCCCAGTGATTTTATTGATAAGAGTCAGTAGGGATAAGAATCTATCCATATATAAATAGAGTCTTGTTTCATGAGCAATCATTCCATGTACATCTACCATGAAACATAGCTAGTTTTCCCAAGAAGAACCACTAGAATATAATAAACTATCCTCATATGGTATCCCCTAATTGGAGATAGGTGAGTCAACATGACCACAAGTAACCATGCATGATCAATGTGATGGATGTAAGACTCAACAAAAAATGTGTTCAAATGATCAATTTGTGCAATAGTCACCAAATTCTCTCTGATATTGCATAGGTTAGCAATTTATATTTAAATGTCTATATAATCAGCACATTTAAGTGTGTATACAATCAATACATATATAGATGCAATACAAGTGTGTAAAAGAGAAGAATAAATACAACCTCCCTAAAACTACAAAGGATCAATTTTACAAGGATCGAGAATAATATAAATGCATAGAGCTCAAAAAACTCACACTTTTGAAAAAATGATGCCTAAAAAGAAATTTTAGGCTAAAAATTTGAGTTTGAAATTCTTAAAAAAAATCACTTTGTAAACTTAATATTTTAGGCTTGAAAAATATTTGATTCAACTTTTCATATAAAATTTAAGCCCCCTTGACTTGGTTGTGACCAAGTGACAAACTCTCATGTGACCATGGGGCTAAGGGTTAGGATGAGTACAATTCACATACTTAAATTTGATGTCTCTATGGCTGTCGTCAGAGTTTTATCCCCCTCTACCATTCATCAAAGTTTTATATTAGGATTTTAGTTTCTCTTCATAGTAGGCTATGTGCATCAAAGTTGTAGTCTAGGTTTGTAGTCGTTTAAGATTCTGACCCTTCCTGCACTCGCGGTTGTGGACTACACAAGCAGTAACAAGTTTCAATAGATGAAACTTTTGACTATAGATGTAGTTGGGAGTTCTAACATCAAATTTTTTGACTACAAATGCAGTTGGGTGTTTTGGTGATGGAACTTTTGACTGTTGATGCAGTCAAGGAGTCTAAAATTATAATTTTGGGCTATCGATGTAGATTGTAACTCTGATGTCGGGGTTTTAGACTATTGATGGAGTCGATACTTCTAGCATCAGGAATGCGAACTATCGTTGCACATGGAATTTATGATAGGTGTTAGGAAGACCCAAAAATTTATCACAATGAGAGTGGAGGTTTTAGAGGCATGATATGCTTTCAAAACCATCAGAGATGGAGACTATGGAGGTAATCAAGAGTTTGAGTGGGTGAAAATAGGGTCAAATTTTTTGCCAAGTCTAAAAAATTTAGATTTGATACACCTCTAGAAAAACCATCAAATTCCCACAAAAGATCTCTAAAAAAATAGAAAGGTTTTTCCATTAAAGACATCAGATAGTTTGGATTTGCACAAAATCTACAAAAATGCCATGAAACCCTCTGAAATAGCCAAAGTCAACTGTCACAATATCAGATCATGGTTACAGTCATTCCTAAAGTTTTGGCAGCTTTTGAATTTGATGGTACTAGTTATTTTGCATAAAACCCTACTAGATAAAATATGACTAGCAAGTGACACCTTTCTCTTGTTCTTTTTCTAAATCTAGACCAATAGAGAACCCTAGAAGAAGAATAAAATCTGAGAAAGGGTGAATCTTCAATATGTTAAGTAAATGAATAACAAATTTGTGACATACAAATTGAAACTCAAGATTTCACAACAAAAATAATAACATTCATTTACTAAAAAAACTTTGACACTGTGTTAGAGTAGGCCACAATTGAAGATAGGTCTAGGTAAGATTGAATGCATAAGGAAAACATTGTGTAGTAGTAAAATTAAACATGAACCATCAAAAGCTTTGCAATAATAATCACAGATAAATTATCGTTATGAATACAAACATTTGTTCTTCATTAACCATAACAAATTTATGAAAAGTATGTATGTGTGTGTGTGTGTATGGAAGACTTATGAATGTGAAATTAACTTTTACACTAAGCTAAATAAACATCTAAACAAACTAACTAAAAATATATAAGAAAAACTATTTAAATAAGATAAAAACCTACACTAATCAAAATACAAAAAGTTTTTAAGTCATCATAATAAAAATGACTTAACATAAAATATAATTTTTTTAAGAATGTAAATTTATTTTACCTAAAAATATATACTTATTTATTATATTATTAAAAAAATATTTTAAAAAAATCGTTTTAAAATATATTTTGCAATAAATTTAACCACTTTTTAATATTAAAATTTAAAAGTTATTATAAAAAATCATATTAATGGGATAATCATGATAAAAATTACTTTTCAACTTCCCCAAAATATGTTATATATTCAAATATAGACATGTGAAGGTGTGAACACTTTTTAATATTAAAATTTATTATAGAAAAACCATATTAATAGGATAATCATGATAGAAATTACTTTTTAACTTCCCCAAAATATGTTATATATTCAAATATAGACACGTGAAGGTTTTCAGAGTGTTGGCAAAGAAGCGAGGCTTTATTAATATTTATGTTTTTATTTTTTTAAAATTATTTTATTCATTTAGATTTTTATTTTAATATTAATATATTAATTTATTTGTATTATTTAGTATTTCCAATACTTTTAGATATATGTTAGAGGAGAAATATCACTAATAGTAAACTTTTAGGTTTGGGAGTTTACAATATCATTTAAATGTAATATAAATATTTAAAAATTAATTTTAAAAAAAAATTAATATTTTTAAATTTATATGTTTTATTTAGTATATTAAAATGAAGAAAAAAATTATAATTTAAATTAATTTAAAATAAAAAAATTGAAAAATAATATATATGTATATATAAATATAAATATATCTATTTTAATAATTAAATATAGAATAAATATGTCATTAATTAAAAGTCTAAATATTAATTAATATTTTAAATTTTGAGTTAATAGTTTGGTTTAAATATTAATTGAAATAGTTTTAATTATATCTACGAGATTATTGGTCTATGGACCCATCAATTATATTGATTGCTGTTAATATTTAAAAATTCTTGTGATATGAGGTATCTTTTAAAAGAGTACTCCATTTCTTGTTGTACTTAATAGACATTTCTCCAATATTTTTAATCCTTTTTCTTCAAATATATTTATCATGAGATCAATTCTTAAATTTTCCACATACTTAACTCATATATTCTTGTATAAAATATATTCAATTTCAATTTCAAACAGTTCATTTTGCAATGGTGAGTTATTGCAGCGTATCAGCCCTCATAAGTGTTTGCAGTCTCCTGTCTTTCTGGATTGGGGGATTGCAGGAATGTTTGAACAAATGGCAAAAGGGAGCACAGGGAGTTTTCTTCGAAACCATCTATGCGCAGCTTGAACCCATGGATTTCCATCATAGAGTAGAAGAATTTGCTTGTGGTTTTCCAAAAAAAATGGAATGCAACAAAGACATAGGCACAGTCATGGGCATGGGCATCGATAAGAAGAAAAATAATAGAAGCAGCAGCGGAGGGAGGCTTGCGTAATGGCAGAGTGATAAAGCAGGTAAGTATAAAATAACATATCACCATCGTCGTCTGTAAATGACATATACTCTTTTATTTCTGTATGAATATTTTGTGTGGGGAAGATGTGCGCTTGGATATCAAATGCAGTTTGTAGGCCACATATATGTACAACCTTGTGGACTCCTTTTGAATGGGTGTAAGTTATGTAATTTTATTATTTTCTTTGAATCTAGGTTTGTTGTATAATTTGGGTTTTTTCGTATCTAATATCATTTCAAATATTGTGTCATTACTTCTCATCATCACCGTACAATATTTTGAAATATTTCAATTATTTAAGTATTGCTCAAGTTTACGGTGAAATGAAATGTCTCATCTTCTTGCAACACATTTCCATATTGTATAAAGAAACACACAAAGTCATTTTACATTGTCACTCTACCATAAAATATAAAATTATTTTTGCTTAATACTTTGTACAAAAAAGGTGAGATGTGATCACCAATAATAGGTTTTGACAGAGTTACTATCATTTTACAAAATTTTGTTTTAAAAAACTGAAAAATTACATCTTTTTTTGAAATAACTTACACTTTTGGGACAACTATTAGTTATATATATATTTTAACTATGTTACAAGAAATGAGAAACAAATAAATATGATGGAAATGGAAACATGACAAAAAAATGGATTAAAAGAGGGTGCACATAAGATATATATATATATATATATATATATATATATATATATATATATATATATATATATCATTAAAATTCAATTATAAATATAACTAAAACATTTAAATTTGCATTAACAATAGATAGTTTATAAAAAAATGAATCTACTTCAAATATTTTCATTTTTATTTATTATCTAATGATTGTAATAGTGTTTAACAATATATGTCTTGAATAAAATCAAATTTCATCAAAAAAATTTAGTTGTTCCTTCATAAGCTCTACAACACTCTGAAACTAAAGGATTAATAGTGATTATATTTCCTTTAACTTTCCTCTTGAGATGATTGGAATATAGCTCTACAACACTCAAAACTAAAGGATTAATAGTGATTATATTTCCTTTAACTTTCCTCTTGAAATGATTGGAATATAAGAATAGAGCATAGGACATTTACATTATCCTTTAACATTTTAATTAACAACCCATCATCTATAAAATATGTAATAATAATTAGATATAAAATATAAAAAATAAATATATTCAATTAGTTTTTATTTATATATGGAAAAATGTTTCATGCAAAATTTATTTTAAATTCAATTAAATTACTACTTTTTAAAAAATATTATAACAATATTATTTATTAAAACATACAACAAAATTATTTAAATTAATAATAATAAAAAAAAATACAATAATAAAAATTTACACATAAAATTATTTTTAAAATGTTATTTAATGAAACATGCAATAAAATTATTTAAATTAATAATAAAAATTTGTATATGAAATTATCAAATTAAATTTTGAGTTCTATATTTTAATATTTCATTTTACTTTTTTGATATTTTAAATTATTATTTTTAATTAAAAATATGTAATATATTTAAATAAAATTTTAAAAAATTATATTTAATTATTTTTAGCTATACATATGAAAAAAAAATTGGTATAATTTATTGTTAAATTTAATTATATAATTATTTAAAAAAATATATTTATTAAAATATATAATAAAAAATTACATATCAAATTATCAAATTGAAGTGTAGAGTTTAGTGCAATTAAGTATTATGTGAAGCTGTTCATTTTCTTTGATTTTTAGACAACACATGGCACACAGGGCACCACTCATCACAGATTTTTTCAAATTATTTATTTTCTTTCCTTTTCAAATATGGCAGGCCATCGACCAGCCAGCACACAACTAAAGTTTTAAAAAAGATATACATTATTTATATTTTATTTATTTTCTTTCTTCTGCTTTAATTACTTGGTATTTTGAGTCTATTTACATTTTGACGGTCATGTTTTGCTTTGCCGATCTCTGCAATAAGTGACGTTTAAACTTCCGTTGGAAACGTCGTTATTGTTACGTTAAAATGTGAAATGGAGAGAAGCCTATCGCATTTCTTACAACAAGATAATTTAGAATAATACAATATATTATCATTATTTATATCAATTAAATTACAACTTTTTCAATATTAATTATAATTTCATTATATCATTTATTTATTCAACTGTAGTTATCCAACTTATTAGTGAATAAGGTTGTATGATTGTTGTGACAGTCAATAAACCCATTTTGCCCACAATAAGGCCCTTGGAAAGTGTGAAAAGGATGTATGATGGGGAAGCCGTTACACACAGAAGGAACACAGTGATCGTATGATGGATATGAATATGAATTGATGAACAAAAGTGTAATGAGAAGTACAGGGAAGAGATCAAACAGACTCATGGTTTCTAACCAGGATGAGGGCAAACGAATGAAGGAAAAAACAGATTGATTATGGAAGAAAGGATCGGTTGGATTCAAAATAAATGAGTTGGCAGTGTTGGTGGGAAATAAATGAATTGGCCGTGTTAGTGTTGGTGTATAAATAAATAAGAATGTTTGACGTCACAAATGCATGTATATGCTTGTAAAGTTAATTCCTATTGATTAGTGCGAAATACAACTAATGGAAAAAACGTTTAACGAAACAAAATAACGTTTAACGCAGGCCTTTAATAATTTTTGTTTTAAAAGCTTTTAAGTCTTCTTGTTTAATTAGTGTAAACTTAAAAATAAGTGTTAATAAGGTGATTAGATCAAAAGTGTATAAAACTGAATAAATTTTATGGAAATTTTCGTAAGTATAATAATGTTGGCAGGTATCTAGCTCAAGTAGATGATGGGGTTAGTTAATACTATCAATATGTGCATCGATAGGGAAAGGAAGAGAATGAATAGACATCAATTGCATAAAAAATAAAATTTTGTAAGTATAGATAGTTTAAAAAATCTAATAGTGTCCTTAGTGATAAGGCTTTAACAATAAGCATGTAGAAGACTAACTTATAGAATTGAGTGTATGATCACAGGTAATGGAGATGTATATAAATGATGTATGAGCTAGTTTCAGATCTTAATTGTTATATATGTTTAAGATTTAAATATATATGTTTTGCATTATTATATATGTATGATATATATATGTATTGTATGTTATTTAGTGAGAAGTTTAAAATGGTGACTTATATTTGTCATTTTCGATAGTTGTGTTAAAGTAGGTCTTTTTGTTTCATAATATTTGAAGAAAACAAATTTCATATTTTTTAAGAAAGAATGCCAATGATTTCATATACCTTCGTTCTTTGGACTTGCAATTGCATTTTTTTAAAAATCCACTCGAAAGTTGAAAGGGTTCATAAGAGCATAAATACTAGGAGAAAGCTATGGAGCACCAAAATGTTCCCTAATTAATTCCCAAAAATTGATGTCAGTCATTCTCATTTCGTTAAATAATAAACCATTTAAAATTAATGTGTATAGGCATGGTGCGTGGTGTGGAAGCATTAGATGTTAATCACCATCACGTAACATAGTATATCATATAGGAGTAAGTTCAAAATTGAATGATTTCTCCACCTGATTAGATGTCAACCAAAATCATGCCAAAAGGAAACTAATAAATGTTAAGGTTTCATATGTTAGGAAAAATTTCCCTCCAATGAGCCATTTTAGATAGTTATCACAAATAAAAAAATCCATTAAAAATCCTGATTTACAGAATATAAAATCAATCCAAAGACTATTTTTGTTGTCACAAGTTTGTTGAAGACAAATAATTCAAGAAGAAAATAGACTATGAGAAGTTAGTTTTGTAAATATCAAAATATGGTATTACATCTAGTTAGAGATGTTAGTTTTGACCTACCTTTATCCTACATAACTTGTGTGTACATATATGACTTTTATTCAATATTATCTCAAATTCACATGATCTCCATGTGTTTGACCCTATTTAGTTGCTATTATTCACCTACATGAATTATCTTAATTTATGCCAAACTAATTAATTATCATACTCAAACATATCAAGATCATCTGGTCAATGTTTTTATCTCCTAGATAAAACATTAGAATCTAATGGTACTAAATTCTAATATTATCCAAACCTTAGGGTTCTATATCACACCAAGCAATGGTCACATTTAAAATTCAAATAATTTCTATCGGTCATCTTATACATTTAACATGTTAGTGATGTGATAAATTACCCAAAGAGTATCATATAAATACAAATTAGGCCTAAGCCTGTTTTGGATCTAGCAAACACTTATAATGGCATAATCAAATAATTTCACATTTAAAATCACTACCTTATTCTTCCCAATTTAGTCATCATTCACAAGGATCAGGTACAAGCCAAGTCTAAATCACTTCAAGCCCAAGACATATTATCAACTATTGAAATATAAATTATAATTTAAATATAATCAAATAACACTATTTCACACATTCACCCAATAGTGATAAGTATATGTGGTTTGAATTCCTTCTTCATAGTATTGAATATATAGTCAATGCTTAGCCATTCAATAGGGAGTGGTTGGGTTCATCTTAATCCACCTTTATTCCATTGTTTTAGGCCATAAATTAGTATTGAAAATAGATATATGGTTTTGTATAAACATAATATTTTTAAACTTTATCAATTATTGATGTTTTATCTCTTACAGAAACCCATCGAGTCTCAATCTCTCTGAGTGCATGCCTTAAGGGGAGCATTGAAAAAGGAGTGAGCAGATCATTGGTGCTTCACAGGATTTTTATCTCTATACTATCACTTTCTATCTACACAACCATATCTTAAAAACATTCACTTAAGCTTTACCTCCTACTCTACATCCTCATGTAGTCATTTTATGCTTGCATTAGCCCTTCCCTAGCCTAAACTCCTTTTTGATAGTTTATGATACAATGTTGGCTACATCAACCCTGTACTCTAATTGACAAAAATCATTTAGGTTTTAGGTCAGCACTTGGCCGACATAAACCAGGACCTAATTTTTTTTGTCAATAATGATACAGAGTCGATTAAGCTGAACCTATCAGATAAACTTTTATAAATGACTACAGTTAGATTCAACTATATAAACACATTCATTTTGTCATTTCTTAGAGAAGAAAAGAAAAGAAGAAGAGATATATATTGCATATATACTTATCCACTATTCTACTTGAGAAACATAGCTTAGGTTTTTATATTTTCTTTGGAGATATAGATCTTGTCTTGTGGAGAAGTCTTTTAGATGCATAAATATGTTATGTAGCCTAAAGATAATTTATTTTTGTCATCCTTACATATGAAAATAACCTCTTGCAAAGTACCTTGGCCAAGGAAGAGATTGAGGCTCGACGGGTTTGTCTTTAAAGGTAAGTATTCTTAATTTTATTCCTCTTTTGTAAGAGCAAATAGGTATGCATTTGTAATTCTCTCCCATGCATTAGGATTTCATATACATTAACATGAGTATATGTGTTCTATGCATGTTTAATTTTTATTTTTATTACCCCCACTTTGTACCACAAACTTTGGTGAGCATTAGATTAGACTTTACTTTACTTGTTATTAGTTTAATGAATATGAAAACATATGACCTAGTTAGGGTTATTGCATAATATTTTTTGATTGGAGGCTTTGGAACCCTTCTTCGTAATATTATTGTGGTAAGAGACCCCTTGACTAGGTCTAGTAGATCCATCTTGGTATTGACCCTAAACATCTAATGTATCAACAATCAAAAGTGTAAGTAAGATTTATTTTCTCCAAACTAGGATTGATTTATAGATCATTACATTTTCATTTACGTATATTTTGGTGAACCTGATGTAAAATCTAACCCTTTTAGGTTTTCTTTCTCCTCATCATTTTTATCATTCTATTATATTTTTCTATATTTACAGTATTGTATTGAATCGGTCGATATAATTATAACTTTCTGTATGAATGTTTAACACTCAGTCACTTCAAAATAACTCTGTTCTATCTGTGCAGGTCTTCGTCAACTACAGGTTACTAGATCAAATAGTTTGACATAGTATTCTTATTCAATTCTAGATTAGCATACACTATCAAATAGGTCAACTCTATCTTCTAATTTATTCTACCAATCTACAGTCAATAAACACTATCAAATAGCTCGACCCTGTTCATTATTCTTCTTCAACATACAAAGTTTTATAGAACTTGGTCAAACTAATCAACCCGGTTGTTATAATTTTTCAAGAAGCATTTGAGCATTACAACATAAAAATTTACATTCTAAATCATCTTCAATCTCTCTAAGGTTCTTTTCTTTTCACTCTCTATCATTTTAATTCTTCCTTCAGTTCTATTTTTCACAAGTTGGCAGTCTTCAAAACTATAACCCTACAACGAACTAGGTTGACCTAGTCGACTTAGTTATATAGTTTGTCTTCTGTATGAGAGACATAGTTGACCTATTTGACTATGTTCTTAAAGCCCTTGCTTCTACAGAATAACAATGACCCAATCGACTCTATTTTATACTATTTGCATATAGTATCACCTGAATCGTTGTTGTACTATTCTCAATCAAAGAATTAATATCTATTTGCTAGTAATTAATTCACATTTCCTTTTGTTTGTGAGCTTAGAGTAACTCACATATTTAATATTTATAAATGTATATGTGGATGAATTGGTTAAAAGATTTAATTATGTTTAGTTTAGTTGGGTATATTATGTTGATTGTAACTGATGATTTTTAAATTTGTTATAAATAATTTTCTTCTTTTATATTTTAGATTGATTCTTAGATCTATTATATATGTTACAACAAAGTTAAAATTTGGATCTTTTTGCGATGTAGTTTAGAGCCCACTCTTCGACAGGAGGGGTGTTACCCTTGACTATTATCACATGGGCGTCTAGGGGGGAAACAACATCCTATGGAGCTCCCTCTAGTGGGAGTTTCACAAAAAACTCTCCCAAAAAAAATTGGAGTCAAATTTTTATTTCTAGGAAGATGAATTCCACTGGATTCTAGTTTTAGAAGGGAAGTCCTAATGGCATTTTTTCACTCTATTTTTAGAAGGAATTCTAACGGTGCTTTGTTAATTAAAAATATTTATTGTATGGAGTTTGCATGTAATCTACACAACGAGTTTGTATGTAATCTATTCATCTTAGAATTAATAAAACTTGATATCTTATACCGTAGATGTTTCTTTAATTTATTAAAATTTTATCACATAAATCATATTTTTTTTTCATATATATTAAATATTTTATCTGTTTAATTATTTTTGTTATTACATTTTATTATTATTTTTGTTACTGTAAAATGTGTGATTTCCTAATAAACTCCAAAAAAAAACTATCTATTTATTTTAATTTAAAAAAAAAATCTAAAAATTTACAAAATAAAACAATAAATTAAAAAAAAAAAAAAAATAAAATTAAGTAATGGCATTGAAAGTTACAAATATTGATGAAAAAGATATGCAATTATATGCCGTTAACTTTACAAAACACGTTGAAACTCAAAAGAATGTAGTTATATACATTCAAATAGTGATGCAGAAGGTTTTAAAAAAACAAACAAACAAACAAACCGGTTATGAACAAAGAAATTGTGAGGGAGAAATATTTTGAAAATAAAATAAAATCCTTTAGTTAGAGTTCAACATTAATAAATACCTTGTTTTCTCTACCCAAGAACTTACGTATGGTTAGAGTCTAACGTTAATAAATATCTTGTTATGGTATCATGAAAGAATAAATGATAATGCAGCTCCTTCTCGAAGGAACCGTACGTGACACTCTCCCGTCATATGGCTCCGTCCTGGGGTAACCCTCTATTCCTTTCATTGTTGCCAGATTTTTAAAAAATAGTATTAAAATATAAATAAATGAATATACATAAATGTAAAATATTATCTGAAAGTAAATGAATAAGTGTTATTAAGGTGATTAGATCAAAAGTGTTTAAAATTGAATAAGTTTTATGGAAATTTTCGTAAGTATAAATAATGTTGGCAGGTATCTAGCTCAAATAGATGATGGGTTTAGTTAATACTATCAATAGGTGCATCGATAGGGAAAGGAAGAGAATGAATAGACATCAATGTATAAAAAATAAAATTTTGTAAGGATAGTTAAAAAAATCCAATACTGTCCTTAGTGATAAAGGCTTTAACAATAAGCATATAGAAGACTAACTTATAGAATGAGGAGTGTATGATTAAAAAATCCAATCCTATCCTTAGTAATAAGGCTTTAAAAATAAGCATGTAGAAGACTAATATAGAATGAGGAGTGTATGATCATAGGTAATGGGGATGCATATAAATGATATATGAATTAGTTTCAAATTTTACTATACATTTTAAAGATTTAAATATATGTTTGCACCATTATATATGTATGATGTATGTATTGTACGTTATTTAGTGGGAAGTTTAAAATGATGAATTATATTTGTCATTTTTTATGGTTATGTTAAAGTAGGTCTTTTTGCTTTGTAATTATTATAAAAAATATACGAGGAAAAATAATATTTGAATAATAAATACTCATAGAAATCATTCAAATAATGACCAATACATGTATACGAGTAAAAATAATCAAAAAACTAATATCTAATCTTATTTAGTGTTCATTTGAAACACCCAAAAGTTGTTGGTCTATTGTATAAATCTCAGATCCACCATCTCATTTATCACAAGTTAGAGATAGTTTGTATTTTTTCTCCTCAAAAAAATTATCTTTTTGAATAAAAAGAGTTGTATAGTAACAATATGGAGGAAAAATACATCAAAAATATTTGAAGAAAGCAAATTTAAAATATTTCAAAAAAGAATGTCCATGATTTCATATACCTTCGTTCTTTGGAATTGCAACTACATTTTTTTAAAAAATCCACTCAAAAGTTGAAAAGGGTTCGTAAGAGCAGAAATACTAGGATCAAGCTATGGAGAAACAAAAATATTCCATAATCAACTCCCAAAAATTGATGTCATTCATTCTCATTTCGTTAAACAAAAAACCATTTAAAATTAATGTGTATGGGCATGATTCATGGTGTGGAAGCATCAGATGTTAATCACCATCACATAACATAGCATATCATACGAGAGTAAGTTCAAAATTGAATGATTTCTCCACCTTATTAGATGTCAACCAAAATCATGCCAAAAGGAAACTAATAAATGTTGATGTTTCATATGTTAGGAAAAATTTCCCTCCAACGAGTCATTTGAGATAGTTGTCACAAATAAAAAATTCCATTAAAAACCTTGACTTACAGAATACACAATCAATCCAAAGACCATTTTTATTGTCACAAGTTTGTTGAAGACAAATAATTCAAGAATAAAAAGGATAAAATAGACTACGAGAATTTAGTCTTGTAAATACCAAAATATGGTATCACATCTAGTTGGAAATATTAGTTTTGACCTACCTTTATCCTACATAACTTGTGTGTATATATAGAACTTTTATTCAACATTATCTCAAATATGCATCCTCTCCATGCAACTGACCCTATTTAGTTGCATCTGACCCTATTTAGTTGCTATCAGTCACCTACATGAATTACCCTAATTTGTGCCAAACTTGTCAATTATCATACTCAAACATATCAAGATCATCTAGTCAATGTTCTTATATCCCAAAAAAAATATTAGAATCTAATGGTACCAAAATTCTAATATTATCCAAACCTTATGGTTCTATATCACACCAAGCAATGGTCACATTTAAAATTCAAATCATTCCTATGGGTCGTTCTGTACATTTAACATGCTAGAGGTGTGATAAATTACCCAAAGAGTCTCATATAAATATAATGTAGGCCTAGGCATACTCAAACAATTGAACATTTAAATTCAATACCCTATTATTCCCAGTTTAGTCATCATCCATAAGGATCAGGTACCAACCAAGTTTGAAGTACTTCAATCCCAAAACATATTATCAAGTATTGAAATATAAATTACAATTTACATATACTAAATGGACACTATTGCACATATTCATCTAACAATAATAATTATATATGGTTTAAATTCCTTCTTCAGAGTATTATCAACTACCAAAATCTGATTACTTGGCTAACTTTTTGGGTGAGTAATATCAACTGTATCCACGTCCACATCCAACATGGGAGTGGTGATTGCACTTGCTAAGTAATTAGTATATTTGAAAAAATGTTTGATGGCATTATAAGTGAATATCTAAGAATTTTAATCATTCACACATAATGATCAATTTTATCTACATGTTAATAAAATAGAAGCAAAGCTTACGTGGTCAAGATTTATTTTATTTGCTTCATTAGTTCAAAGAGTTTGAGAGAAATCATGTCACTTGAAACCCATAACAATAGAAAATCTCCAATCATAGAAGTTACCAACTTATAAGCTATGTACCCCTTTCTGATAGGTGCAAGTCAGGTAAATTATATATGCAATTTACATGACACAAATGAATCCACCATGAAACTTAGATGACACATTTTGCATGAAAGTTTAGAATTGTAATATTGATTAATATTAGTGCAGAGCATGCTTAAGTATAGTATGAAAATGATTCCTCGTCAACCACATCACACCGTGTTTGATAACTTGATGGATGGATGTGAGAAATAATAAAAAATAGTCTGAACATTTACAACCTAAATCTTGATATTGATTGTATGTACCCATGTCTACTTCAAATGCTTATCCAAATCCCATTAAGAACATATGAGGAACCTTGGAAAACAATGGCAGAAGATGAATCCCATTATGACTAGATCATAGAGGCAGAGCATTGGTAGATAATAGATCAACAAATTAATTTTGTTATGAGACTAGTTTATAATTAACATAGTAAACATAAATTGGGTAATAATGGTGATCCCACGAGGTTAAGAAAACTATTGAATCATTGATTACATGCCATATGTATCAAAAATAATTAATCCATTACAATCACCAAGATAAAACCCGATCACCCATAGTTGGGATCTTCAATCAATGAATGAAAATGTCCCCTGATCGAAACCAAGGGAGTTATAGTTTTAACATAGGAAAGGAACCTATCCTCTAAGGGTATATATAATTTTAGGGTTGGGAATAGGTAGAGAACCAATGCATCATGATCATGGTCTTAATTTCATTTATATGCATCATTAACATGGTATGTGTATCAACGCAAGGTATATAAATCAGGTTTTAGCATCATGGTCATGATAATTTCATTTATGTATATGGTTTTGATACAAGTTACAAACCCTACAAACCAAAAAATCCAAGGGAGTTGTATTTTTGCCATAGAGATTATGCAAAGAGGCCATCTCTTTCCACGAAGAATGCAAGCCATCATAGTCTAAAGCATTGCATGTTGATTCAAATCCTGATTAATTTTCCACCATATATAATATATACATTTTAATATTATGAGAGTATATTCCAATTTTAACCATATGATGTGGCCACCACCTAAATGCATGAGAATTAAACCTACCAACCCTACCTACCACCTAGGACCGATCATCAATTGACCACCTTTTCTCTCAATTCGTGACTCCTCCACCATGGTATTCATATTGTATCACCAATGCTACCCCTTATGAATTCACGTGGCATGCTCTTTTAAAAATATTCAATACTCACTTCAATTGACATGGAAATAATAAGACACAATCCATAACTTATTTAAAATAAAAGTTGTTTGGTAGTATATTGATGAAAGTGTGTGTCAGTACCAATGCTTTCAAAAGTATTTATATCTTATAAAAAATGAAAACCAAATACACATTGTCATATTCATGTCATGTCTTTAATCTTTATAATATTTATAATCATGTGATTGGTCTGATTGTAGAATAACTTCTATTGCCATCAAATAACTGAGATGCACTTACACTCCATAATGCAATGTAAGTTATGAGGATGAGGTGTAAATGTTTCAAGAAAGTGGCGAGATGTGTGTGTGTGTGTGTGTGTGTGTGTGTGTGTGTGTGTGTGTGTGTGTGTGTGTGTGTGTGTGTGTGTGTGTGTGTGTGTGTGTGTGTGTGTGCGCGCGTGCGTGTGCGCGCACGCGCGCGTGTGCGCGCACGCGCGCGTGTGTGCGCACGCGCGCGTGTGTGCATGTGCATGTGCGTGTGTGTGTAAATTATATAATTTATATTTACATATAATTATAATACAATATATTATAAAATAATATATAATTATTATATAGTTATTTAATACTATTTTTTTTTCTATTGCACCATAATTAAAAAATATAAATCATTTAGATTAATTTATGTTTTAAAAATAATTATATTATGTTTATATGCATAATATAAATATAAAAACTTTATAAATTTACCTATTTTTTCCAAAACAAATTGCAACAAATAAGTTTTATTTCTTAATTTCCATATTATATTTAAATAAAAACCTATTTTAAAGAATTTTTGGTCAAAATATGATGGCAGTCAATGGCCAAGGAGCCAACTATGAAAGGCACTCATTGTTATTGCCCAACTAACTGATAATTATACATTTCTATCAAGATGCATTATAGGTGGAGATCAATTCATTTATGACGTGCATCCTATGGCTAGATTTAAACCCAAAAGAAAGCAAGATATTTGTAAAGCAATAAACACTCTATTTCAATAGACACAAATGCTATCCCAGAGATAGAAAAAATGTCATTTAGTCTGGACACTGAATTTCTATTTATTGGTGTGGCCAAATCCCTTACACTGTTAGATAGAACCATGATTGTGAAAAGTTCAAATTAGAGCTTTGGTTTTCCACTAGGTACATGAAAAATATCACTCCCTCTATAATATTACATTCAAAATAATTTCATTGTTATGCCATAGATCTTAAGCATGTAATGTTTTTTTAATGGAAAATGTAACACTTTATTGGTGTAGATTTAAAAAAATGGGTCGATGTATGGATCTACCTTAAGTTTCATTTAGTTTTTATTCTTTAGGTTTAAAATTGAAGAGTTTGTAAAGTGTTTTTGAATTTCCATCATTGCTCTTCAAAATGATTTTATACACATATTACTATGTCTAATATGTTCTAATTATGAATTATGTGACCTTTCCTAGATTTAGTGAATTAATTTTTTTCTTGAACAACATTTACAATCACTATTTCCTAAAATGAAAACAGTAAATTCAACATTAATATTTTGATAAGTTATTATTGTAATTGTTTCAAGATAATGTTTTTGTGACATTGGTAGCCTCTATTCAATACTGTGCCATTATGGAGAAAGTAAGTGATGCCATCACAACTATTAAAATGAAAAGACTAAATTCAACATTAAGATTTTGATAAGTTATTAGTTTAATTATTGCAAGATAATGTTTCTATAACATTGGTAGCCTCTGTTCAATAATATACCATTATGGAGAAAGTAAGTGAGGCCTCTGTTCAATATTGTGCTTCAGTATCCAACAATATCATAGGTGATTTGGAGTCTTTGAAGTGGAATGATGGATTGTTTGTCTATAATTCACCTTAGCACAAGCATAAGAAATGAAAATGGAATCTCAAAACTACATAGAAGGAATAAAATGAAGAAGAAGAATAAAATGATGTTGAAGGTGACAACCCTGCATCTGAAGAGTTGTTGTACATAATACATGTCCGCTTGTGCTCCAAGCTGCTATGAGCATTTGAATATGAATTTAGGGGCATGGAAGTTATTCATTACATTGGCTCAAATGGGAGGATTCATTTCCATAGTGGTTTTTTATTTGCAAGCATGTGTTTGGCTACCAATATGCTTTGCAGTAGGCTAGCCGACAAGTTTGTTTGTTAACCACGTGTGGATGGCTTAGGTAGCCCATATAGATATTCACAAACACTATTCATAGATAATATTAGATTGACATCTGATAAGATGAAAAGATGAATCTAAAGTTTGTTTCCCAATAAAAACACTTTCGATGTAATAAATACATTCAAACTAACCACCAACAATGCAAATGATAGATTTGAAACTACATATGCAAAAACATAAAATCATTTTAAACATAAAAATTTGTTCAATGTTTATGATTATAAGACTTTTACATTTATTTAATTGTTTTTGTACTAACATATTAATTTACATCTTATCATAAATTCTTAATTTAAATTTTATTATAAATATTTATTTTAATCATTTATAATTCTATCGTGAGAATAAAACAATTCGTAAAATATTTACACAACATTTCAACCTTTTTACTAAATAAAATAATTGTATGTGAATAATATCCAAGCTTTTATAAAGTAAAGTTCTATATAAAAATTGATTTATCTTTTGATGTATTTAAACTAGACCCTACCACTTAGATGTTTACATATAATTTCTCTACCTTTTTTTATTCGGACAATGTCTAGATAGCAACCAGATAAATCTATGACTTGTAAATTTGTCTTCTAATTATATTCCAAATTGATTTTGATAATAACCTTTAAAAAAATTTATATTTTAAAAAGAGATGATATTAAGGGAAATATAACATAAAATGTTGCAGATTCCAATGGCCAGATTTTTATAAGCCAACTTTTTTTTTTAACTTTTAATAGTATTCCATGCATGCTATAGTTAAAAGTTGACAAGTAAATATTTCACTGAGGTCTTTCCCTCTTCAGTTGGTCAGCTCTCAAGAGTATTATCCTTTTTTAGCTTGGATAAGAATAAAATTGAGGGAATCATAGTTAGGGAAATTAGCAACCTGACAAACTTGACAGTCATAGATTTATCTAATAATTTTTTGATTGGGACCATTCCATCCATGCTCAATCAACTTTCAATCCTAGAAAGATTATTTATACATAAGAACAATTTATATAGATCAATTCCATAACATTTGGATTAGGCAAAAAGACTTGGGTTGTTGTCATTGAGTGAAAACATGCTTTTAGGGCACATTCTAGATAGTCTTCGGGATCTTCCTCAACTAAGAGATCTTCTTCTTGAACACAATCAATTTTTAGGGAAAATACCTATCAATTTAGGGACATGAATTTTTTTGGAAATGGTAGCCTTATCTTATAATAAACTCACAAGAAACATACCTTCAGAAGTTGCATCTCTTCCATATCTGTTGTTCTATTTCAACATTTCCATCAATATGCTACAAGGTTCTCTTTCAGGGTTGAGCAAAATGGTACTGGTCTAAGCTATAGATGTGTCTCACAAAAAATTCTTAGGTGGAATTCTATCTACATTGGCAAGCTACACAAATTTGCAATATTTGAATCTTTATTAGAATTCCTTTGATGGCCCAATACCAACATCACTCACTCATTTGAAAAATATTGTGGACATTGATCTTTCTAAAAATAATTTTTCTAGTGCAATCGCAATGGATTTCAAAGAGATGAAAATGCTTCAACATATAAATCTTTCTTCAAATAGGTTAACAAGGGAGGTTCCAAAGGGAGGAGTTTTTTCAACACTTGATGAGTCTATAGATAGGGGAAATCTAGGTCTTTTCGGCACATGGATAAATTTACAGCCCTATTCTCATTCCAAACACAAATTTTTTTTAGTCTCTAAAAAGGTAATGGTACCAATTGTGATTGGTATTTCAATATTCATCATGTCTTTATTATTTTTGGTATATTCCTATAGAAGGAGACATACAAGTCAAAAAATGGTTTCCCTCAATGTAGGACCCCCAAGAATTTCATATAAAGAGCTTGTAGAGGTAATTGGGGGGTTTACCCAGACCAATCTCTTAGGAGTTGGTAGTTTTGGATCTATCTATAGAGGGATTATAAATAATGGCACAAATATTGTTGTTAAATTTCTCAATTTTCAAGATGAGAATGCTCACCAAAGTTTTATCATAGAATGTAATGTATTAAAAAGAGTTAGGCACTGCAATGTGATCACAATCATTTCAACTTGTTCCAACCTTGGTTTTAAATCATTAGTTCCTCCATTCATGTCACATGGAAGTTGGGATAAATGGCTATATCCTCATGGAGAAGAAATAAGTAGACTAAATTTGAGTGATCGATTATAAATAGCATTGGAGATGGCACAAGGTATTGCATATCTACATCATCATTATTTTGTGCAAGTGATTCATTGTGACTTGAAACCTAATAATGTGTTATTATGGGATAATATGACACCATATATAACATACTTTGGCATTTCCAAACTAACATTTTGAAATCCAATGGATTCATTGAATTCTACAAATGCACTTAGAGGATCCATCAGCTACATTACACTCGATATAAATTTTGTACTATTAGAAAAAACATTATAATAGTTTATTTTTATATTTTGTAAGAATAATTAAAATGTCTTGAGAATCACTAAAATTTGTATTATATTATAGAGTATGGAATGGGTGTAAATCTTTCAACAAAAGTAGATGTATATAGCTATGCCATTCTACTTTTGGAGTTGTTGACAAGGAGGAAACCAACAAATGACATTTTTGTAGAAGGTCAGTAAATCAATCTTCAAAAGTGGGAAGGTATTAATTTTCCAAATAAAATTAAAAAATTGGTGGATAACAACCTACTTAGTGATGTTAATGAATTAGAGATATCAAATGTATTGGTATACCTTACTCAATTTATACAAGTAGGGCTAGTTTGCACAAGTGAGTTGCCTCAACAATGCCCACATATGATGGAGATAGTTAAGAGATTAGAAAAAAAAAGAGGTTCATTTCTTGTTCCTCCTATAAATTTTCAATTGCCGATAAATATCTCATCTTTTCTTATGAAGACAAGTGGTACAAGAAATGCCAATTCAAGGAGCCATGAAAATTGGTCTACATCTACATCATAGCACTCAATAATGATGATTGTAAATAAGTGTTTTTTTCATTTCTCACTATGTTCTATTAGATTTAATAAAAAAAAATTAGTATATTTTGAAGTTATGTAAGCATAATTAGTGTAATATTTTTCCAAATTAGGGAGATGTAAGGTCAAATTGTAGTTTTTTTCCAACATGATTATATGTAAGATAGACATGGTTATTGATTAAATACACATATATAATGGAAATTAAATTCAAAAAAAGTGTTTTGATTCTTGAATATTGTCATGCTTCTTCATTATTCTTCTGATTTACAAAGGTAATAAATTTTTTAGGGTTGAATTTTTTCCAAATAAAATATTCTTAGGTCCAATTTGCAAAGTTAGCTAAATTTTTGCAATCTATTATTTTGTGTATTATTCTCACACTACCTAAATACTATCAAATGGAAAATCTTTCATGTGTTCTATCTCTCTTCAAATATCCTTCAGTCATTCATGTTATCCACATCGCCCATACATTTTTATTCATTTCAATACATAATCAAGACAAGTAGAAATTAATAGTTTGTGTATAATGATTAAAATTCATAAAAGGAGTGTGAAACATTAGGCATGTACACAAAATATTATCAATATATATAGTATCCAAGAATTTTTGATATATGTCTAATGGAATGTAATTCATGGACTACAATCATTGTTGAACATCAATAAAATAAGCTTGTATATTTGTGAGCAACTTTAGTTGGTATTTATAGAGCTAAATTCAACTACCTTTGCCAAAATTCTCCCAACAAATACCAAAATGAAAAATTGAACATAAAGTATGGAGATTCATATAAAAATAGTTAATTTAGTGATTTTTTATGAAATTATTTCTCATGGAATGCAATCATCATTGTATATGTGCATTAAAATAGAAATATTCAAGAATCCCTAGACTTTTTAAGTGAATTTAATTTGTGTAAATAAAAAAAATACAATATCTTCCTAGCATGTGCCAAATAGGGAGATAAATAACAGAGTATTGAGATTCTTCCAAAAAATATTGAAAGCAAAATTTAATTGAATTTTGTTGTAGTGATTGCCTTGATAAATGTGTATGCATTGTACAACATGTGTTATCTAGTTCCTTAAATTTTAGTGTCTATATTATCATTCACATCCCAATAGTGATCAAATTTGAAGGGCTGGTCTTATTTTCAAGTTGAAGGGTATACATTCATCCAACGCTTATATTGTGAAAAGTTGTAAAAATAGTTTTACGTGATATGATAAGACAAGAGTGAAGTAAGTATACACTTCATTAAAAAATATGTTAAACAAAAAATTTCTCTTCCAATATTTATAGATTTCAATTTCTAGGATGAATTTGATCTCGTAGAAACTTGAAGGGGTTAAATATTTTAGCCATATTAAAATATATATTATTTTAAGCATAAACTATAGTGGCAAGTTTTTGAAGTCCATATGGAATAAAAGGGAAAAAAATTCGATGGACTTAAATAAAAAATTTATGGATTGCAAAACTATTTAAGATTGATTATACAATTATATTTACTCTTTGATGATTCCTTATTTAAATATCATTAACAAAAAAATTTGATATCTTAAATATATATAAAAAATAGGGGAGTCTAATGGGTTAAACCAACCTCAATCATGCCCTTTAATGATTGATCACTACATACATATCCGCTACTCTGATGATGAAAATCAAACCCATGTAGTTTTCCCATCTATAGTGAAAGTGGAAATTGTGTTCCTTTGAATATGTGTATGTAACTATAAAATGGCTTTGATACTTGATAATGATAGCTATTGACTTACTTTGAGATGATCTTGACTTGGCTTATGATTGCTCCTTGTGAATGATCTTGAATTTGGGAGAAATAGATAATTTTTCACTGTGCAATATTATGTAACCTTGAGAGAAGTGAATTTCAAGTTTAATAATACTCAATAATATTTGATGTCTATTTATACAAGAACCTTTTAAAACATTCCTTTAGATAACATTATAAAATATGGGGGAAGACCCAAAACGATATTTTGAATTTAAAAAACTAGTCATTCTTTGATGTGGGATGCAACCTACATAAGTGGGCATGAGTACAAAGTGTTCATGTCCACCTAGAATAGAATTATCTAGAAGGATCAAGGATAAGTTTTCTTTGTTGGAGATAGTTTTAAGGTGATTTTAAGTAGCTTGAGTATTTGACATTAAATTTTTTGTGTAATAGTAATGGGAAATAAAAGGCCAACCCCTCATATGGATAAAAGGATTAGAGGAATGGCAAAAAAGAGTCATGTAATTGAGCACAAGTCATTTGGTTTAGAATGTGTTAAGAATTAACTTTGTCAAGTAATTATGACCAAATTTATATGTTTACATCCCCCACTCCCCCATAATTATAGTAATGAAATTACTAGAGTAAAGGAGAAATAATTTTAACATGATTTTGTAAAACACACCTTTTCTCTAAGTGGATACTTCAATTGTGTAAGACATTAAAATTTAATAAACCCTAAAACAACTCATGGAGTAGTTATTTTTTGCATTTAGAATTTGTAAGAAAATTAAACGTTTAAATTTAAAAATTTAAAAAGAGAGAAAGGAAGGATTACACATATAAGTAGATTAAACCAAATGAAATAACCCCATTATTTATTGAAGTTGTATATCAGATTACACATTGTATTCATAATAGACCCAGAACTTTCTTGATGAAGAAAGTGATACACACTTAACATAGCCACATACACACAATAATAAAGGTTAATCTTAACCTTCTGAGTCATTAATGGTCATGACAAGACCATGACATGGAAACTAAGAGAACATTGTCCCTAATGACAATCAAGCATAATATCCAACATTCCAAACATACATAGTAACCTTCTATCAAATAAAATACATATGGATTAGGCTAAGACATGAGATTACCCAACAAAGATAACATTTCTCATGAAAGTGATTACAATCAATCCCTAATCACACTTACTGTGGTCCCAAAATATGGGTGAAGATATAATCGAGATTATTTCATTATCAACCCAATAATAATATAGTGGAAACCATTCATATAATAAATATAATGATCCCATATTGGTAAAAAAACTAGTATAATATAATATTTGAAGGGAGATTAAAACCCCTAAGATATATGGCAGCTAGCATATAATTATCCCATTTCCATTTAACATCACACTATGTATATTTTACATGATTTGGTAAGCATATTGTCCACAAGAACAACATGAGGTAACATGCATACATCCATTTCAAGTTACAATAGTTCCAAATTACTTTATTCAATCATAAGTTAGCATTTCAATCCCATACTTTAAAACTTGCTCATATAAACTTGTTTGCATATACCATAATAAGTTGGAGCATACATAAGTCTCTATAATCCAACCCCAATTTGTAAAAAAACTAAAGCATAACTCCATTTAATCATGATACATAGGCATTGATATAATGTATATCTAAGGAAAAATAACTATAAGCATAAATATAACTTCCAAGGAAACAAACATATGACACTTTATGGCTAGAATTTGATCTAAGGTTCAAGTTTCTATTAATCCAAGTATGCATTTGCAAGCATACCCAATTACCAAATACATGAGATTCATTTTCCTAAGTAATATCCACACCAATAATGATGTGTGGGTTCCATAAAGAGAGCATATGGAAATGTTATAAGATTAAAAAAGGGATAAATGCCACATCAAAGAGTGTATAAAATCAATTTCCCTACTTCCCATAATGATAGTAGCAAAACGATTCAACAATATAGCATTAGAATTAGTGATCAATTGTCATTCCAAGGTTCAAATCTAAATATTATGACCACGCACATTAAAATAATACATGCAAAACTCCATAAGGCTGCATAATAATTAAATACCACTCTTAAATTGGCACAATACTATTTACCATATGATCCATGTTGAAGGTAACAAGGCAATATACCAACACAACATTAGTAATTGGGAGTCAACTAACAATCCAAGGAAAACTAAAGTACACAAGTGAGATTTAATTTACCCTATCCCTAAAAGTATGATAACCCACTCCTCTAGACTTATAAATATGAATTGCCATATATATAAATAAATTAGACATCCATAGATATCCATTTCTATGGACATTTATGTCAACCAACTATATAATAGTTTCATTTTTTATACTATACCATGAGTAAAATATAGTGTATATCAAAAATAATGAGCATAAACACACACACACACACACACACACACACACACAGATATATATATATATATATATATATATATATATATATATATATATATATATCCAAAAGTGATAATTCATTAAATCTCAACAATTGTCATTTAAATTAGCATTCCAACTTGCTAATAATCCTAGCCAACATCACTCAACATGTCTAAATTCCAAATTAAGTGATAAATTGAAATACATATATGATAATCATTTTTCCAGATTACTTAATATCAAAGTCAGTAGTTTTATTTATCAAGTAACATATGCATAAGTCTGAATAACTCTACTCATGATATCCATGAAGCCATCTTATCCAACTATTAAAGAGTATATGCCTCAATCAAGACACCAACACTGTGATGGTTAAGTCCAATAGTTACACTAAACTAGTAACAATATCAAGTCTAAAACAACTTTAATAAGTTCATATGTTCAACTCAAAGAGTAATACTATGTTAGTTATTGCAAGAAGATACTTTAGTAGAAGGATGATATATAATTAACATTTAATAACTTTACATATGTAATGAATTACTTCCAACAATATACAAATTTAGCTTCTTACTATTTAAGCTTGCATTCCTTTTTCCTGCATTCCATCTGCATAGGTTTACATATCAACATAATCATCTAACATCAAATCATGATGAAATACTAACTATGTCCATATTCAAATAATCATTAAACATCATCAAATAAGCAAAAGATGTATAAATATCATAACTAATTCATTACCAACTCACTTCATATGTTCATATGATCATCCAAGCGTGAAGTCTTAGGTCACTAAAATGGACACCCCTCCCAACCAACCTTATGATCCCAACCATTGATAGCCCTTACCACCCTAACCATCAACCAGATGGTGGTTTTCGAAAATAGGGTCAAGGAGGAAGTTATGAGAAATTAGATTCTGAGCCAAAGGATATCACAAAATAATAACATGACATAACACCAACACAAGGCAAAATCACCATCACCATCAGGGTTAAAATTCACATAGACATGAAGTAGAAAAGGAAGCACACATATAAGTTAATAGTTATACTCAACCATGTCGAGGACCCATAACAAAATTAGTCATGCATGGCAATCTGGAAACTCTACCTCAACATTCCAAGGCACAACTAAGGATTCCAATAATCCATCAAGACTATAAATTATTATAAATCATAGCTGATCCAAACTTGGATACAAAAAACATAAACACTTAGTTAATGCATTCATTATGAATTTTAATAAGGCCAATAGGTTTCTAAAAAATCCACAATTAATACAATAACCATTTAACAATAAAATGATTTAATGACAATGATCTATATAAGAGCTATGGGGGATCATTATGAGGTCTCATGACCTCATATGATCCTTGAATATTAAAATCATGTCATATGGGTTAAATGGGTAGCAGGCCAGTTATAAGGTTTTTAATTAAAAATGTAACCCACAACAGTATGGTCTTAATCGATTCCAAAGGTTCAATGATACACAAGATTACGAAACTCATAAACAAACCATAAATAAATTAATCATATTAATTAAAACATGGAAGGTCCCCACCTAAACACATCCAAGTGGTTAATAAGTCAAGTTGAATGAAGGGGAAGACAATACATAGTCTCCAAAGGGAGCAACTAGACCATGTTTAATTCTTACATATATGTATGAATTCAAATGGTTCCATATTTAATGAAATATGTGTGAACTACATTCCAAAGATGAAACATAACTAAATAGTCATAATGGATCAATCACTATGTATCTACAACCAACTTGAAGGGAAACTTTAGCTAAATTTTATATTAATATTATAATGGTAATGCTAAAACCGTAAAAATCATAAAAAACATAGCTCTTGTTAAATATTTAAATCCCCAATCAACTTTTTCCAAATTTATGAGAAATATACACCCACCAAAACATTTCTTCTTACTATTTAAAGACATGGGTTTGTTCTAATTATAACTAAGGGATATATTGGCAAACATACATTATATCTTAAATATTTAAACAAAACCCCAATCAATATGGTTTAATTTAGAAATTATATTGATAATCAAATAATCTATTATTGAGATTTAAATATCTTAACAAGCCATTTTTTGTTTTAATATAAATTTTCTTGATTTTTTACTTCATCTATGCAACCATTAGGGACAGGGTATGGTGGCTCATTATGGCATACCCAACTAAAATAAACTAGAGAAACCCATAGTTCACTTTATTGGAATCTAAATACAATTTTTAATGAAATTAAATCTACTCATTGTATAATGCATGATTTTGCAAACATAGACATCTACATACTTATGGTATCCCTAGACTAATTTTGGGAATGCATAGTTCCATAAACAAAAATGTATTCACTAGATGAAGGTTTAATTAATACAATGTTTGAGAAAGAAAATAGGCATAATCGATTCCTAGATTGCATGTTTTATGCCAGGAGGAATAATATCCACATTCTTGTTTCACCTCAAGGAAGAAAGGTCATATTCAAATGGGAAGTAAGTTACCAAGTTGATGCCACAACCAGAATCTCCCACTATACTTTCCCCTACATTTTCTTTCTTATATTCTTCTACATGTTTTTATGTTTGGCCTTTCTATGTTTCTCTTTTCCCTATATTCTTTCCTTATTGTGTATCCCTCTCTTCATTGCTTCTTTCTTCATGCAACTCATCCTCCATTCTCCTGCTATGTTATTTTCTATTTTCTTATCTACACTCCTACATCTCTTCTTTTCTTTCCTATCTATATTTTTCTACCTTTACGTGTTCTAATTTTCACATTTTTTTTGCCTTTACATTTATCATATGTGTTTATCTTCTTTACACATTTTTTCATTCCATTTTCTATTGAATTATTCCCCTTCATGCCTCACAATGTCTCTCTTCCTCTAACACATGTTACAATAATACATAGATATTATTTTATTGTTATTAAATGTCTAAATCCCATCATGACCAATCAACCAACCATTCATAGATATAAGGCTATCCGAGTAAGGAATCACATGGAAGGGTGTCATGGGGAGGTAGTGTTAGGTAGGTCTTTAGGGATATTGAGTTAATTGAAGGTGAGACAAGAGGATTCAAGGTGGAAAAGAGTATGTAGTAGAGAGTGGGAAAAATGGGAAGTTCAATCAAATGGGAAACAACACCAGTCACACACATAGGAACAAGAATAATAACAATGCAACATGATACAAAAAGTAACAGAGACAAGGTATAATAAAATACAACTACACAAACATATAATACCATAGTCCAAGCCATAACATGGATCAAGAAAATTGGGTTACCTGTCAAAACTCATTTGACTTCTCAGAACCACTCCACTACCCCAAAATCCAATGCTAACATCCATCCTATCTCATGATTATTACCTACAACCACCAAGTGGATCCATCATTACTATCTAATCTAAAAATTGATAAACCAATAAGTAGTAATGAACTCTAATCAAACATCAAGTATATCAAACAATCTATATATCACCAATGCAAAATAATAACATGATAACAACATCATTGTAGTCAAATAACATAGCATTTGAAAAATAATATAATCCAACTAAGTAAAAGAGTGGAACAATCAGATATACACATGTTAAATCAATCATCTAAGCAATCATGTCAAGGTACACAAAGGTAGGATTGTGACATCCTCTCCCTCTTAGAAAGGATCCATCCTGGTGACTAAATTAACAATCGAGAATCTTGGTTGTCCTTGGGGACTCAATCACTCTCTATACAAAGATATCATCTACTCAATCATAATATTAATTATAAGACCGGCAGTTTACATAAAAGTAAGCAAGAGGAAGTAATATTCCATTTAGGCAAAAAAATACATTTGTTATTCCCAACATAAATCATAAATACAGGCATAATAAAATTATTATTAATACATGTGTCATTTTAAGACACTAGAATAATAATAGGGAGATTATCATAAGTCCCATAGCAATAACTCCCAACACATACCTCAACTCAAGTTACAATTCCCTATTCATGACACACATGCCATTTATTACCAACTAAAATAGATAATCAAAACCTTGATAAAAGGTCTAATATCTCTAATTTTGTTCTTGTTTAACACACATACTAATGGTATGCCACCATTTTAACATAGTTATAAGGAACTATAATAAGTTATCCACCTATCATAGGTGTGACTTTATAAGCTTACAAGGAAAATAACATTACCAGCCATGGAAACAAATTTTCCATGCCTCAACAAATGCCAAAAAAAGCTTTCATTGCCTTCCAAGCATGTTTCTTTCAGTTGAAAGTTCATTGAAGATAGAAAAAATTTAACAACTTTGATTATTAAAATTGAAATAAAAATTGCTAGAGAACCAACACTAGCCAGACATCCCTATTATCAAGAGAACATACCATGCAATCTACACTTTTATGATTGTAGTTACAAATTGTACAACACCATCAAGATTTTAGATACAAATCTGAACATGAAATAGTGTCTTTACCAACACACATTATGCCCCATGCATAATTTAATCAACATTAATTTCAAAATCCTACCACATAGTAGTAACCTATTTTGAACAGTTACTTCTAAATTAATGAATACAATCTAGGGGATAGTGCAACATCCCACACTATCCACACTAAACAACAGGATAAGCCAACCCAAGCCATACATGTTACCCCAAAGGTTTAATACATGATCTCCAAACACTTTGTGAGCAGACATGATGGTTACGTGATTCACAGTTCCACCATCATATTGCACTTACCTCATGGCAACAAATAGAAAATAAAAAGAAATATGGGTACTCGAAATAACAAAATCTACTTGATCAAGACTTATAGTGTTCATTTTAAACATAATACTAACATACTATCTAGTCATTCATAAAAAAATATAGAAATATATTCATACTAGAATATATGAATTAGGCATTATAAGGCAATACCTTAATCATAATATCTTTACACACACATGCCAACATATGCATGCATTTCAACAAGTACCTCCTTGCTAATTTGCATACACATCTACAATGTATGACCAACGGTTGCTTCACAAGGCTTACATAAAGAGATTCCACATAAGTTGTTTCATAACAACCTCAAAGAGATGGATAAATAATACTAACCCATAAGGTGACTATTATGCAGGAGGATCCCATGGATAATATGTTCCTCTCATGGTGCACACTCTAAATGAATCAGGTTACTACCTCATATAAAGGGGTGGAGTAGATTTTCATCCTACAAGAGACTCCATTCCCTATCTCCTACCTAATGTATCCATCATGGAAATAGTGTCTCTTTACCTGCAACCTCATACTTACGTCGATGTTCAAAACTAGAACTATGATGTGAGGTAAAAAAATACATTAAAACACTATATATTGGCAGCCTAAACAAAGAATTAAGCTTCCAAAAAGGAGTTATATAACACTAGTTCTTAACTTCATAATTAATAATTTAACAACACAAAGTCATACACATAACATAACTTGAATACCAAGACATCCAGCTAGATAATACTAAAAGTCCACATAAACCATTGGGTTAAGCACTTTCACATCTCACAAGTTTATACAATAACCATAGAATAATGCATGTAAGTGAAGAAGCATCATAAGATAAATGCACATTCGATTATAGGTAGTTATTCAAGGTATTTTCCACATCACAATCATCAAAATCATAGGTTGGTGAAGCACAAAGGTCCATGAACATACATCGGTCCACCCAATGTGTAGATGCCATGAAAAAGATATCACATGCCCATCAATGGTATCACATACTCAATCCCAAAATATCTCAACTTGCTCATGCAAGTTAATCATACTCACCTACCAGACCCTCTAGGCTTGAGTTACACCCCTGGACCTCCCAATATATCATAACTCAATTTCATTATATGGAATACTCATACAAACAATTGATGGACATCTAGGCATTATCTTAAAATTCCAACAACAAGCTTATATCATGATTCAACTGATTGACTAATCTAATCATGTTAAAGGTTGGATGGTGATGCTTGTTTAAATGCAACATAAAATTGGGAAAGGGTGAGCTTAGCCAAGGCTCAAGGAGAGTACCATAACACTACTATGGGGACCATAATTCCTCACAATCACCAATTTCAATCAGAACTTGTAACAACATCCTCATGGTTATAGGACATATCTCTGAGTAAGACATATGATAAATGGAAAACTTGATCTAAGATTAAATAAAATTGCTAAAACTAATTTAATTCATCCCCTTTAGGGGTTATGAATCCACTTACTTCCCCATATTTACTCTAAAAAGACCAAAATAATCAATCTTAACTTAGCTAAAACACATAAGTTTTTAGCATCACATATTCTTACCTATTTATAGGATACACAACAGATGCAATCAACCAACTAGGCAGCAACATAAACATAAAACCTCCTTAGTTTACTAAAATATCTAATACATAGGATGAGCCAATGGCTCCCAGGCATTGTTATCTAAACAAAATGGCTGTAATTTTCCCACAATACCTAGGCCAAGCCATAAACTATGGCTATTCACCATAATGACTCTGCAATGTCATTGTAAGAAGTTTCTACTCAAGAAACTTGTTATAAATCAAAAAAGAAGTAGGGAAACCTCACCATCCACAAGCAACTCACCCCATGGAAACATTTCTAGTCCACTAAAATCATCGATAACAAGACCACTGGCTAACACACCTAGGTATTTTCATGGGTTCTCAATAGCTCAAGGAAATCCTTTTCATGAGCGAAGAGTCTAACTTTTCTAACTTACTCAAGAAATTAAATCTTTTTCATACCCTATCATGCCCTCCAAGTTTAATTTGAACCCTCGATCTTCACTGGTCATAATGTTCCAAGTATTTAAGGAAGGCTAACCCATACAATCCAACTATAGATACATGGGCATCATTCCCTTGATTTTAAGAGCGAGGCCTATATCACCTAACTCCCATTGACCCACCCATACAAGTCAATGGTTGATAGGTGATACTTGCCTTAATGCAACTATATTTGAGAAGGGTTAACCCAAACTAAAGCTAGGGGTTATAACCACTAACATAGGATAAAATCTTGATTCTTTAGAATCATTTTATTCTAAGTGATGTACAAAAATTTACAATAACAAGAAAATATAATACAATACTTTAAACTTCATTCTGAAGGCTAAGTGTCTTGGAAATTAATTCATAATTTTTCCTAATTGGGACAACTCAATGGTCACCAAAAATTAACTCCACCAATCCTAGAGTTCCCTAGAGTAGAAACACTATTGTTATACCAGATGAAACAAACCCTTTTTTTTTAATTTGCATATCAGAGTACACATTGAATGTATAACAAACCCAAAACTCACTTGTTGAATTAATTAATACACATTTAACATACCTACGTACACACAACTAAGAAGGTTAATATTAACCTTCTGAGTCATTAATGGTCATGACAAGACCATGACATGGAAATCAAGATAACATTGTCCTTAATGATAATTAGACATAATATCTAGCATTCTAAACATACATAGAAACCCGCTATCAAATAGAATACATATGGATTAGGCTAAGACTTGATCTTACCTAGTAGGGATAACATTTTTCATGGAAGTGATTACAATAAATCCCTATTTACACTGACAGTGGTCCTAAAAGATGGATGAAGATACAATCAGGAATATTTCATTATCAACCCAATAATAATATAGTAGTAACCATTCATAAAATCGATATAGTGATCCCATATTGGTAAATATCCAATAAAATACAATAATTGGAGGGGCATTAAAACCCCCAATGTACATGGTAACCAACATATAATTATCTCATTTCCATTTAACATTAGACTATGTATATTCTATATGATTTGGTAAGCGTGTTGTCCATAAAAATAACACAAGGTAACATGCATACATCTATTTAAATTTATAATAGTTCCAAATTACTTTCTTCAATCATAAATTATCATTTTAATTCCATACTTAAAACACATTCTCATCTAAGCTTCTTTTCATATACCACAACAAGTTGGAGCATACATAAGTCTCTATAATCCAACCCCAAGTTGTAAACTAACTAAAGCATAATTACATTTACTCGTATTATATAGGAGTAGATATAATGCATATCTAAGGAAAAAGAACCATATGAATAAATATGAGTTCCAAAGAAACAAGAATATAACACTCAATGACTAGCATTCAATCTAAGGTTCAAGTTGCTATTAATCCGAGCATGCATTTTCAAGCATGCCCAATAACGAAATACATGAGCTTCATTTGCCTAAGTAATTTCCACACCAACAATGCCATGTGAGTTCCATCAAGAAAGTATATGTAAGTATTATAATATTACAAAAGGGATAAATGCCACATTAAAGTGTATAAAATCAATTGCCCTACTTCCCATAATGATAATAGCAAGATGATTCAACAATATATCATTAACATTAGTGATCAACTATCATTCCAAGGTTCAAATCTAAATACTATGACTAAGCACATTAAAAGAATACCTATAGAACTCCATAAGGCTGCATAAGAATTAAATACCACTCTTAAATTGGCACAATAGTATTTACTATATGATGCATGCTGAAGGTAACAAGGAAATATGCCAACACAATGTTAGTAATTGGGAGTCAACTAATAATCCAAGGAAAAATTAAGTACACAAGCGAGATTTAATTTATGCTATCCCTAAAAATATGATAACCCACTCCTCTAGACTTATACATATGATTTAGCATGTATATAAATAAATGATACATCCATATATCTCCATTTTTATGCACATTTATGGCAACCAACTATAGGATAGTTCCATGTTCTATACTATACCAAAAGTAAAATATAGCATATATTAAAAATGATGAGCATGCAAAGACACACACACACACACACACACACACACACACACACACACACACACACACACACACACACACACACACACACACACACACACACACACACACACACACACATCCAAAAGTGATAATGCATTAACTCTCACAAATTGTCATTCAATTTAAGATTCCAACTTTCTAGTAATCCTAGCCATCATACTTAATATGTCTAAATGCCAAATTAAGTGATCAATTGAAATACATCTATGATAATAATTTCACCAGATTACTTATTATCAAAGTTAGTAGTTTTATTTATCAAGTAACATATGCATAAGTCTGAATAACTCTACTTATGATATCCATGAAAGCATCTTATCCAACTAATCAAGATTATATTCCCTGAATCAAGAAACTGACACTGTGATGGTTAAGTCCAATGGTTACTCTAAGCTAGTAACAACATCAAGTCTAAAACAACTTTAATAAGCTCATATGTTCAACTCAAAGAGTAATATTATGTTAGTTAAGCCAACAAAATACTTTAGTAAAAGGAAGAGATCTAATTAACATTTGATAACTTTACATATTCAATGAATTACTTCTAGTAATATACAAATTTAGATTCTTATTATTTAAGCTTGTGTTCCTTTTTCCTGCATTCCATCTACACATGTTAGAATATCAACATAATCATTCAACATTAAATCATGATAAAATACTAACTATGTTCAAAGTCAAATAATAATTAAACATATTCAATTAAGCAAAGGATGTATAAATAACATAACTAATTCATTACCAACTCACTTCATTTATTTGTATGATCATCCAAATATGGAGCAATAGGTCACTGAACTAGACAACCAGCCCTATAAGCCCAACCATCAGTGGCCCTTAACACCCCAACCATCAACTAGATTCTGGTTTCAAAAAATAGCATTAAGGAGGAAGTTATGAGAGATTGGATTTTGATCTAAAGGACATCCCAACATAATAACATCACATATCACCAACACAAGGCACAATTGTCATCAAGGTTACACTTCATGAGTCATGAAGCAGAAAAGGAATCACATATATAACTTAATAATTATACTCAACCTTGTCAATGACCCATAATAAAATTAGTCAAGAATGATAATCTGGAAACTCAGCATGACAACATTCCAAGGGACAACTAAGGATTCCAACAATCCATCAAGACCATAAATGATTATAAATAATAACTGATTCAAACTTGGAAACAATCAACATAAACACTTGGTCAATGCATTCATTATGAATTCTAGTAAAGCCAACAGGTTTTTGAAAAAGCCACAATTAATACAACCATTTAACAATAAAATGATTTAATGCCAAAGACTAATATAGGAGCTTTGGGGGATCACTATGAGGTCTCATGACATCATATGAACCCTGAATATTAAAATCAGGTCATATGGGTTAAATGGGTAGTAGGGAATTTATAAGGTTTTTAGTTAAAATCAAAAGCCATAACTGGTAGGGTCTTAATCAATTCCAGAGGTTCAATGATACATAAGATTACAAAACTCATAAACAAGTCACAACAAAATTTAATCATATTAATCAACACACAAAATATTCGCACCTAAACACATCCAAGTGATTAATAATTTAATTTGAATCAAAGGGGAAACAATACACAGTTGTCAAAGGGAAAAACTAAACCATTTTCATTCTTACATATATGTATAAATTCAACTGGTTCCATTTTAATGAAATATGTAGAAACTACATTCCAAAGATGAAACATAACTAGACGGTCATAATGGGTCAATCACTAAGTATGTACAACCAAATCGAAGGTAAACTTTACCCAAATTCAATAAGAAGATTATAATGGTAATGTTAAAACTGTACAGGTCATAACATTCTCAGCGCTTATTAAATAATCAAAGCCATAATTGACATTTCCCAAAATTTTGAGAAATATACTCCAACCAAAAGATTTATTCTTACTATTTAAAGACATGGGTTGATTCCAATTATAACTAAGGGATATATTGGCAAACAAAACTTCTATCTTAAAGATTTAAATAAAACCCCAATTGATTTGGTTCAATTTAGAAATTATATTTATAATTAGATAATCTATTTTTGAGATTGAAATATCTTCTAAAGCCATTTTTTGTTTTAATATAAATTTTTTGGATTCTTTACTTTAGATGTGTAGCCATTAGGGATAGGGTATGGTGGCTCATCATGGCATATCCAACTAAAATAAATTAGAGAAACATCACAATTCACTTTGATAGAATCTAAATATAAGTTTTTAAAGAAATTAATCTACTCGTTGTATAACATAGGGGTTTCCAAACATAGCCATCTACATACTTATGGTATGCCTAGATTGATTTTTAGAATGCACATTTCCATAAAAAATGTATTCATCAGATGAAGGTTTAATTTATACAATGTTTGAGAAAGATAATAGGTATAATCGATTCCCAAATTACAAGTATTATGATAGGAGGAATAATATCCACATTCTTGTTGCACCACAAGGAAGAAAGGTTAGATTGAAATGGGAAGTAATTTCCCAGGTTGATGCCACAACCAAAATCTCCCACTATACTTTCCCCTACATTTTCTTTCTTCCATTCCTCTAAGTATTTTTTTGCCTAGCCTTTTTACGTCTCTCTCTTATGTCGATTGTTTCCTTGCTACATATCCCTCCCTTTATTCATTATTTCTCAATGTAACTTTTCCTTTATGCTCCTATTGCGTTCCTTTTTATTTTATCCTCTATAGTCTAGTGTCTCTTCTTTTCCTTCTTACCTATCTTTTTCTACCTATACACATTCTCCTTTTCACATTTTTTGCCTCTACATTTCCCATACGTGTTTATATTCCTTTCATAATTTTTTTCCTTCCATTTTCTGTTGTATTCTTCCCCTTCATTCCTCATGATGTCTCTCTTTTTCCAACATGTTGACTTCTTCTTTATTTTATTACATGCCCATCCTCCTTGCCTATGCATTGTCTCTCTTTCCATGAATCTTGGTCCCTTATCCTTCTTTTTTTTTTCCTATTGTGTATCTTCTCCCCCATGCTCTACATGTTTTCTCTTTTTTTTTTCATCCTCCAATCTTTCTTGCTTTCTACTCTATACATCACACCCCCTCTTTTTACCTACACCTTGTTATTTACTTCTGCCTATGGCCATCCTTTCTCCCTGCCTTCTTTCCTATGCCCATACCTATGTACTGCTTCCCTTCACATGTTTCCCTTCCATTTGCATCACTTCTTTCCATTCTAAATTATCGTTCCCTTATGCCAGCATTGTCTTTCCTTCATACACCATTAACTATTTTCCCTTCACCTTACTTCACTCCTCCCCACTTCACCATACCCCTTGCCATCCCTATATCTCCATATCCTATCACATTTAATTGGAGAGAGAAAAATCTCCACAAATCCATTACCCCACTCTCCCTATATGACTCACCCTCATGCTAAACTTACCCAAGTCAATGGTAAAAAACTATAATCATAATTAATTAGCAATTTGAATAATAATACATATATATATATCATTTAAAATTATTGATAAATATTTTAAGGCCGAAAGAACTAATAAAAATAAAAATGTAAAATAGATATTATTTTATTGTTATTAAATGTTTAAATCCCATAATAACCAATTGACTGACCATTCATAAATATAAGGCCATCCAGATGATGAATCACATGGAAAGGTGTCATAGGAAGGTAGGCCTAGGTAGGTCCTTAGGGAGCTCAAGTTAATTGAAGGCAAGACAAGAGGAGCTAGGGTGGCAAAAAATACGTAACAAAAAGTGAGGGAAAATGGAAAGTCTAATCAAATATGAAACAACACTAATCACACACACAATAAAAATAATAACAAAAATATGATGTGATACAAAAAGTAACTGAAACAAGGTATAATAACATACGACTACCTGAACAACTAATACCATAGTCAAAGGCATGACATAGATCAAAATAATTGGGTTACCTATTGTAACTCATCCAACTACTTAGAACCACTCTACTACCCCAAAAGCAGATGCCAACATCCAACCTACCTCATGGTCAATAACTATAACCACTGAGTGGATCCATCAATAGTATCTAATACATTAATTGATAAAATAATAAGTAGTAATGTACTGTAATCAAACATAAAGTATATCAAGCAATCTGTCTATCATCAATGTAGAATAATAATATGATAACCACATCACTACAATCAAATACCATATCATCAAGACAATAATGTAGTCTAGCTAAGTAAAAGAGTGTAGCAATCACCTATATGCATGCTAAATCAATCATCTAAGTAGTCATGTCAAGATGCACAAGGGTGGGATTGTGACACCAAATTCACTTGTAATCTAAAACTAATAGATGGATCACTATTCTATCTTGTTGAAACACTTGGATAATTTGAACCAATAATGACTTAAGAGTGATGAAGTCTCAATTTTGAATAATTAATTAATATATTGAGTTAGGTAAATGTAATATTTTAACTCTCAATAAAAATGAATGTACCTAATGTACTAATTTAAAAAAAATTGAACCATGATGGGTTCATAAGAATTGATTACGAGGCCATTAAATGTCACTAGACTCAAATGTTTATCACTTATAAGACAAGATGGAACCACATAATGGGCTACATAGAAGTAAAGTCATGATTTTTTAGTGTCATTTAACCTCAACATACATTACACATAATGTATTTGAAACATAACTCAATAGGGATTTGAAGTGTGTTAGGAGTGAGGTATTGAAGGTGATGAAGGAGTGAGGTGTTTAAGGGTCAGAAACCAGTCTTAAAAACATGCATTAGGCCTATTAGGCTAAATAACCCTTGAAGGCAAAAAGTGCAGGAAACTATAAAGGAGTGTGGAGGCCTTTAAAAGTAGATTGAGTGGGTTAAATGAAGGTTTGATAGGTGGATATAATATATAGAATAAGTGTTCTTTAAATTATTACATAAGAGGAAAGAATCGAGGCATAGCCAAGCCTAGGGAATGTATTGTGACAGAGTGTAAAGAGTGAATAATAAAAGGGGTAGGTTGGAGGATAGTAAAGGAGTTGAGTGTAGAAGAGGTATTGATAGAGATTACTCAAGAGGTGAGGGAAAATATAAAGGAACAAGAATCATAGAAGGCATACTAGTATTAGGCCTAGTTTTAAGAAAAGCTAGCCAAGAAGGCAATGAGCTAGGTGAAGCTGAATGATCAGGTTTATAGGTATAGGTATCAGAGTGATAAATTTTCAAGGATTTATGAATGATTTTATGTCTTTTCATTATATAAAGTATGAACATGATTGGGTATGGGCCTTAAGTGAAATCAAATTGTGCTAATGATCAATTCAAAATTTGTAAATGGGTGATGACAAATGGAAAATAGATAATAGTCTAATCAGTTATTTACACTACACAAAAAAAATAAAAAACTTTAATTTTAAAAAACATAGGAGATCAGAGATTTATAGAATTGAAAAGAGCAAATTTTTAATCCTTATTTGTTTACAACATTAAAAATAAAATCCAAAAGATAATAGTTTGGAAGATCAGAACAACATTATATGATAACATTTTAAATTTAAACTTCATATAAATTAGATACATTAATATTATTCAAATGAAAACTCTAGAAAAATCATATAAGTGCATATACAATGTCAATAATACATAGATTATCATGATAGACATACAAAAAATTACAATGTCTACCAACATAGTGTCTAATGTCGGGTGAATGTCATATATGCATATACAATTCCAAAAAATGTGCATTGCCATATACACATAAAAATAAGCACATGCCATATAAGATGTCAAATTAATCAAATAGCCTCCATCTCTTTTCCTTCCTTGAATAAGACTCTACCTAGGATGCCTTGATGGTAGATGGAGATCCCTCTAATGCTTTGGATTGCTCCAAGGGTTGATTGTGCATCCTACGCTCATAGCTCACTTGTAGCCAAACCTTTTCAAATGCAAGTATTATTAAAAAATTAACATAAAATACATTCAACCACTTGTTAATAAATTAAATTTAAAATATAATAAAAATTCATTTAAACATACACTTAATGTAAGCTCATGGTCCTGCTAAACCTATTTTTGATGCTCAAACGAGTTAGTGGCAAGCTCACCTATTCAAACAAGCATCTAAAATAGGGAAGAAACATGAGAATTTGGCCTACTAATCATGTAACTGGGACTACTATATGTCATGGGACAACCTTACATACATAATGCATTCATATAAGCTATATTTCCCCCAATTATATAGTAAGATTATTAAAACAAGTATATTTTTACAATTCAAAATTACAAGTTAATATATACCTCTATCAACACCTATGTAGATAACATTATAGAAACAATGCCTATGTCTGTCTTGACTCATAGTGATGGAGGAGTGTTTATTTGAGTCATTAATTAAATGTAAATAAGGTCTCACTTAATTTCATATAAAGTATCAAAGATATATATGGTAATTTTTTCTTCCATATTAAACCAAGAGTCTATTTAATAGAATTGTACTTAAATTTTGAGATCCTTGATAGATAAATTTAAATTAAACTTAAAAGGAAAATATACATAGACTAAATGTACATAGAGCATATGATTAATTCAAAATTTTACCTCTTTATAAGTAAAAGGTGTCATCCTCACAAAGACAGATGCAATAGTGGATTGACCAGTAGCTAGATCAAAAAATGTAAACAATGGATGTGTTAAATTAAATGACACAAATGTTGATTGTGATGATGAAGGCACTGTCACCTCCTAGGACATTAAAAATCACATATATATTATTATTTAATTTCTATGTAAAGTCATTATTAGTTAAATTAAATATGCAAATATAACTTAAATTTAGCATGACAGTTATATAAAATGTACCTACATCTGTATAGTGGCTAATGTATGTGCACCAAATATACATGCCAAAAACTCATCACTCATAATTATATTATACAAACCCTCTAAACCACCAATGTCATCATCATCAAATGGTTTAGTATATATAGCTCCACAATATCTGTTAGGGTGGGGTTAGGTATGTAGACTAGGTGGCATATCTTTAGCATCAATCTCTGAGATCCTACTCATATGCTAAATGAGTTTATCAATGAGAGAACTAAGTGTATGCAAAGTGTCGATTTACATGACCTTGTGAACTGTATATGGGATATTGGGTTTAATGGATTTTGGATATGGATCCTTGTAGGATGATTAGGCACATCACATAGACCTTATTGATCTTATGTAGAGCCTTTCCCTCAACCCTAAAAATAACAATAATAAAAATAGTTTAGAATCTCATTGAGGAAAAACTCACATATTATTTTTTTCAAAAAATATAATGATACCTCGTAGTTATTACATGGTGGATAATCAAACACCATACACCATTGATTCCAAAAATTGGTTGTGGTTAAATTATGTTGGCAATGATGGATTGAAAAATGTTTAGAAGTTATTTGAAATGGTGCATTGGTGGTTGTGTTAATGAATAATGTGAAAATGAAGTCTTTTGATATGTCTTTGTTATTGACCTCATATGATAATAATTTATCAACATAATAATCTCCACAACTATATTGATCTGAAGCCCATCTATTAGTTTGACTTGTTATAGAGTCAATTTGACCTAATAATGACTTTAACAAATTGGATAGATAGGTGTAGTGAGTATTGGTGGAAGAGCGATCACTCATTCTCATAATTAATTATTCAATTTAATTTTTATTTTCTACAATGTGGTCAACTAGACTCTCTTGATTGCCTAGGTGATTTTGTGTAACTGTAGGAAGGTTAGGAGGAGGGTTAGATGAAGGGTTAGGAAGAGGAACAAGAGGGTTAGGTGGAAGGTTAGTAGGGTTAGGTTGAGGAGTAGGAGGTTTAGTAGGATGAGCTGCTCAAAACAAATAAATTACCAATTAAACAATGAAAATTACTAAAAATTAATGTTAACAAGTGTAAATTTTTAGCACTTACCTCTTCTACGTGGTGGCATCATCAATTATTTAATGTGTTAAGATTCCTGGGATGAATTCTGGTAAGGTTTAGCCTCACAAAGTAAAAACACAACCACGAAGTAGAAGAGAGTGAGGGGGATAAGGAAATCAAATGCAAAATTAAGAAATTTTACATTTGAGTTCACTTTTTTATTTTTTGTAGTGAAAATAGGGAATGCAATCATGTTATTAAGGCAATCACATTATTAGTTCTAAATAATGTGATCACATTATAAGCATGATTGTGTTATTATTTTTATATAATGCAATCACATTATGGATCGATAATTATTGAGCTATAATTTAAATAATGTGATTGTGTTATTTCAATAATGTCATCACATTATTTAATAACGTGATCACATTATGGGAAATGTCCACATAATTTTCCCCCAAATCTATGTACATAACCTAAATTAACCCATTAAAAAAATTAGATGATTGTTTTTTGGATTCTAATATGTCCACTCACTAGTCTTTTTTGGCTGTATATGAAAAATGATGTTTGATGCCCTTAATTATCTCTACTCTAGAATGGTGTACAGAAATACCAATCACAACCCTACCACAATACAACCCCACATGATCTTTGAAAAAGAATAAATTTCATTTAAAATTTATAGCAACCATATTTATTTTCCTTGATTCTAGAAGAAGCCATGATGATGATATAAACTTTATAGGAGTTGCATGGTTGTGGAAATCATAAAAAATGGTAAATTTGGAAAGTTTTATATGAGATAAATTCTTAGACTATGTCATGTTATAAATTAACATCTCATTACTATTTAAAAATAACACATTAATGTGTTTAAATAATTAATTTTAGTACAAGGAGTTATTAGTTTTAGGTATTTTTAAGTTGTAAAACTGTATTATTTTAGGGTATTTTTATGTTTATTAATTATGAAGAGTGTTGAAATTTGGGGTTTAACATTGCATGGTTTAAAAATATTAGGAGACTTTATATAAAATTATATCATAGCCATTTACCTTTTAAAATTTAATATGTATGTTAAAATAATATTTTATATATTAATTACTAAAAACTAATATATAAAATAATTTAAAATTTTATGCATGTCAACTATACATTGACATTATGTAAATTTATCCTTGATTACTACTTCAGGCTCATCCTAGAGTAATATAATTTGATTACATCATTTTTGTCTTCATAATTTTCCCAACAATGTTCCACTTATGGAATATTCATATATGAAGTACCCAAAAAAAAATTCAATGGCCTTGCAAGATGTTGAATGAAAATTTCACCTCTAATGGGCGAAGAGTTTCTCTTTCCTTTTCACCATCTATTAGTTTTTAATTAGGTCATGAAGGGAAGGTGTATTTTCCAAATGGAAATGGAAAATGTATGCCAAGTTTGTGCTTATTAGAAATAAATTTATGAACTTCAATAAACTATCAACATAACTCTATAAATTATCATTTATCACTTACATTCTTTTACAACTTCTAAGGAGATAATTGAAGACACATACTCTAAGGTATAGATATTTAGATAACTGGATGAGGTAACACCTCCACCCACATCCTTTTGTTGACATAAATTTATAACAGCCTGATGATGTAGAAAAGGTGTCATTGAAAATTTTGAAATGTTTGGAACTTACATTGAATTAGAGATAGGGGTAGTACTCACATACCCTATTTTGTCCTAGGCTCATAGTTCCTTTCATTTCCAATCCTTGAAAGATTCTTCTTATTTCCAATCCATACACAAAATATCGAGTCATGTATAAATTCCATATTTACCTCACCTAATAGAATCGCTTGTAGATGTAGAGACTTATGGCTAGTCAATGAATTGATTTGCTTTAATTATGATGTAGATGAACTTGTACATCAATTTTTGGAAGGCATGAGAAATATGTTTTCTAACTACTATTTTAAGGAGAGTGATCATATAATTCGTTTATTCTCAAAATTCACTTTATGTTAGATTTTTTAGAATATCATGGAAGATACCCACTATTACCCAATTTTTTTAGCACCTTTAAATGTTTATTCAACTTTTGATCACAATATCTTTAACCTCCTCGATTGTAAATCCAATGAGTTGTTAATGATCAATGATCCCAAAATTTTACTCAATGTATTATATCATGAATAGGAACACAATTTCATTGACAAAGTTGAGGACTTGTCAAGTCTTTGTATTGTTATGATTTTCATAAGCTATCACTAGTTTTGAGCATTGCACAAAGACTGAGAATTTTTTTCTTGAATCAGGCCACTATCATATACAATCTAATGAAAATTTATTCTCTCATATAACTCCTCCATATTGATATGTTTTAGATTCATGTTGATGATGTTTTCTTAATCTAAATCCAAGTTGATGGGGGGAGTAAATTCATGAAAATATTTGTTTCAAAGGATGAAGCAAACATAAAATTTGACCAACAAAACCAAAAACTATATTATCCCATTCACACCATTTTGGCTTGAATTTGAATTGAATTAGGGTGAACATTCATCAATGTGTCTAACATTGCCCCAATTTTCCCTTATCACAAATGGATATATTTTGTTGTGTCATGTTGGCCTATAATGGACTTAATCAAAAGTAATTTCAATATAAGGTGGTGGTTAGGTGTGTGAATATCACCAATGAATCCTAAGTTTCCCTAATTACACCATGTTGGTCTAGATTCATAGTAGACTGGGGTGATCATACAGAAATGTGCCTAAAATTATCCACATTTGCCCATGCCACATGGATATGGTGTTTTAATTTTACTTTTACATTATACAAGACCTAATTATAAGTTAAATAAACATATATGACTAGTTGGTTGTGTTGATTACCAATGTAGCCTACATTATACTAAAAACATGAATTTAGCCTCAATTTGAAATGAATTGAGTTGAGCATGCATGAATGTGTCCCAAATTATCTATATTTCCCCTCATTAGAAGTGAATATGGTGTTATTGTGTTTATTTTGACCTATAAACATCTAAATTGTAAGTAAAAAAAACATAAAATCATTTTTTGGTGTGTGTGAGTCATCAATGTGACCTATGTTGCCCCAATCACACCACTTTGACTTGAATTCGAAGTAAATTAGGGTGATCATTCATACATGTGTCAGAAATTGTTCACATTTCCATGGTTACAAGTGGATATGGTGTTGTGTCACTTTTGACATATAATGGATGTAATTGCAAGTAAAATCATCATAAATTGGTGGTTAGATGTGCAGGGATCACAATATGACTTACATTTCCATAATCACACCTTTTTTTGTTAAATTAGAGAGGAATGGGGTGATCATAAACAAATGTGCCTAAAATTATTTCCATTTACCTTGGTCATAGTTGTATATGGTGTTTTGTGTTTCTTTTGGCCTATAAGGTACCTAATTGCAAGTAAAATTGGCATAAAGGGGTGGTTGAGTGTGTATGGGTCACCAATATGACCTATGTTTCCCCATGCACATCACTTTGGCATGAATTAAAATTAACTTAAGGTAACCACACATAATTGTGCCCTTGATTATCCCTATTTACCGTAGTCACAAATGATTACGGTGTTATTGTGTCACTTTTGGCCTATAAGGGACATAATTATAAGTAAAATCAACATAACGGACTAGTTGGATGGGCGTTGGTTTGTAAACTTTAATTTTGATAAATAGAGAGCTCTTAGAAATGATAGCAAGCAATTCAAAAGGCCCAAAACCTAAAATATGACTATATGTTTAGAGAAAATGGACATCAGTTACAAAATTTATGCCCTGAGATTCCTAGGTTCAATACTATAATCCTAAAAATGACTAAGTATTGACCAGATTACATTTTTAAAAATTATTTTTCAACTCATAAATCATGTAGCTATGAAACCAATTCTATAAGATGCATAGAGACCCTCATTCTTATATTTACTAAAATAAATTTAAATTATTATACTTTATATTATTTTAGTAAACCATCCCCCTATATTTTAATTGCTCACCTTTTTACATTCTAAGGATTAATATATGCATCTCTTAGGGGCATGTATGCATTATAGTGCATACATGTTTTTTCTATGTGTAGTTTCAGAAACATACCCACAAGTTTAGAAATCGCTTGGATTCCTAAGCTTCAGGTTTAGACCTATAAACACATAATCGAATCCATATTTTTTGGTTGAAAATAATAAAATCCAAGTCTGTTGTCATAAACACTATGAATTTTATGGAGACATTTCTTAAACTATTACTACAATGTCGAACACACTCTTCTCTTTCCATATGTTTTCTTTCTTTAATTTTTTGAATTTTTTAAAGTTTCTATCTATGTTTATTTCTATGTATGACTTTTTTAGGCTACTATATGCTACAACTATACATGCCTATATTTGTTTATGTAATTTTTTTTGTTCATTCAAATGCAAAAATAATCATATGGTCACTGAATATGCTTCATTCCATACACATTCCAAAAAAAAATAGTTTTCATTGTTTTGATGTAGTTAAGGGTGGCACAACCAGCTATCCATTTTTTAAATCAAATTTTAGGGTCAATTTACTTGTAAGATTAATTTTTAAAAATTACTAAAAAAATAATCACAAACTAGATGATATTATCTAAATTTTCACCAAAGGATTTCAAGTAATGCTAAATGACACTCAAAAAATGAGGGGCTACATGGTCAACTACCTACTCTATTGTTCTATATAAAAAAGAGTTCCTCTTCAAATTTTAGATGTTTGCCTTGAATATAATGGACCTTTTTTTAAAATAAAGTTTAGAAACTAGACTCAAAATGCTACAATTTATGCTCTTATAATACCTTCAAATTTTAAGTGTACCCATCTCAAATAATCTATAGAAGTTGAGATTTATCATTTTCTAGAAGAAAACAAATCCATAAATAAAATCCCCTTTTGGCCAATCAACTCTCTGCACATACCCTATAAAAATCTAAAAAAATAAATAGTGGTTGGATTTACTAGTAGAGGGTAAAATTTTGAGAGCCCATAGATCTTAGTTCATTCCTTTCCTCATTTCACTTGAGCTCACTTACATATGATGTAGAACTTTCACTTTCAAACTATAAAAATCTTAACCACCATATCATCTATGATTCAAAAGAATATTCCTTAATAATTCTTTTCAATTCAATTTATGTTTCATTTTTAATTCAAAATCTATAAATTCTAACATACTACTTTACAATATAATTTCATGTAAATTATTATTTTTTCATAATTATAATTTTACCCATCCATATATATATATATATATATATATATATATATATATATATATATAAGTCAATCACATTCCATGAACACAATGGAAAAATGATGATATTAAAGGAAAGTGAACCGACCCGACAGAAAAAGGATTGATGTATTAAAAATGGTACCTACAGATTCCACAAATTATTGCTTTTGACTGTATTCCATGTGTGCTGCATTTCAAAGCAATATTTTTCCAAATTGAAGATAGCCTTTTAAAATTATGGTCAATCATATTCCATGGACAGAAATATATTCCACTCACTTTATTATATGCTCGATTGTATTCTATCAACCCTTTTACACAATAAACAGAAAATGATTTCACACCACTTTATTATCATTAGAGTTGGCCTAATTGTAAAGAAATTGTGCTCCTGGAAGGGAGGTCACAGGTTCAAATCCTACATGGGGTAGGGATTGTACGCCTCATATTCGTAGCACAGTAAGGTGCCTCCCTACGATGGGAGTATGAGGTGGTCCCATATGCTAGACATGCCTTGTAGACCATAACCAAGGCATTAATTGGCATTGTGGACCTTAAAAACTAAATTAATATTATTATTATAACAACAAGACATGATTCAGTTTTGACAAAAATGTGTTCTCCCGCTGTACGAGCATTGGTGTGAAGTAGATTTGACAGAAGTGGGTTCTCCAACTATATTGAGGACTAAAACATCACTAACCTGCAATTTCATCCTTCAAAGTCACCAAATTTATTTTCCTTCTTCCCCTTATCTAGTTTTGTTAGTTCGATGGAACCTCCTATCGTTTAAAAGAAGATTAATATCTTTTCCTTGGATCTTGACTTAAAGAGATGTCTCTAACCCTACCGACTATAACCTTAAGGATCTATGATAAGAACCATTTAGAAAAGGAGAAAATTCACTTAATCAAAGTTTTTAAGAAGAATGGTTACAACAAGAAACAAATTAATAAAGCTCATAAATCTTCCAAACTCAAAAAATTAATACCTGTGTTAGAGAAGTAGGTTTTGAAAATCTGATAGTTTATCTCCCTTACATTGAGGGCAGTTTCCAACATGTCCTCAAAAATTTAAGAAGGAAGAATATTTGGTCCATTTTCATACCTCACAAAAAACTTATAAGAATGATCAAGTCTTCCAAGGACTCCTTAGATACTACTCTTAGAAGTGGTATATAAAAAAATAATTATTCTTGTGGGATAGTGTACATTGGTGAGATGGGACATTCCATTAACACTAGGATTATATAACATGGAGTTCTGATATTAAAAATAAAATAGTGATTAATTCAGCACTAGTAGAACACTCAATTATTACCAAACATCATGTTTGCATTGAGGACACTAAAGTCTTTTTTGTGGAAGATCATTGCTTGAAACGCAATCTAAGAGAAGTTGTTGAGATTTCTAAATATGAAAAATAATCTGAATTGAGATGTGGGTGTAGGTCTAAACCATTCTTAGAAACCATTACCTTTCCAAAAATCATAATTAACAAATCTCTTATCTCCTTTTTCCCTAGTGTTGTTAGCATTCCTTTTGTTGTCTTTACCCAAATAATTTTGTCCTAGTTTTGTAGTTCCAAAGGTCTAGGTTTGTAGTTTTTGTTTTTAGTTTCCACATTTTCTTTTCCTTTCTTTTCTAGTTGAGTCATTTGCTTCTCTTTAGTTTCTAACTAGGTTTGGTTATATATTGCATTCCATGATTTTTTTAACAACATAGCTAATTATTATAATAATTATATAAGTTAGTGTCTTATTTAGGTTCATCACATTGGTATAATTATTTATAAATTACAATTTATTATTATCAACAATAATATCAATACATTGCATTAATATTTTGAAACTTGTTTATAGATTGGTTCTCATTTCGACCAGAAGTAGGTTCTTGGTATCTTCTTAGTTCTTTATGTTACACTCATTATTTTTAGTTTACATTTCTAGCTAATTTTATTTTATTTTATTATATTATTTATTTGTCATTTTCACTTGAAGTTTGATCAATAGATAATTTTATAATTAATTATTAGTTTGAATAAATTGTCGATACTTAATAAATTAATACTTAATTACATAACTTATCTAGTCATTAACATCATTTTAATAATATGTTTGTAGGTACTTTTTTCTTATCAAATTTATATTTTATATTTTAAATTGTCATTTTATTTAAGTTATCCTTTTATCGCCATTGTGATTATTTATTTTTAATATTTTTAATTTAAAATTTATTAATTTTTATAAATAAAAATTGTATTCAATAGAAAGATTCCAAATTATCTCTTACACATACCCAAAGAATCCTCTAACCTAAGATCAAGCAACTGCTTATTCCCCTCATAACTAGTTTTGCTTTGTGCATGCATGCATGCATAGATTGCCAACATTAAAACATACATGGATCTCCAAAAAATTGCATGAATGGTTATTTTATAGTAGAACATACATGCAACCTTTTAACAAAATATGTATGTCCATATTTTAGATTTGAGACTCATTGATTTTCATTCAGATAAGGGCTTCTTTGATCCTTTTTCCTCTTCATTGTTGAGTTTATCTTTTCTACCAAGGGATATTCTATTTTCCCCTCCATGTTTTTCATGGTAATCTCTATTTATTGCAAACTTTGTGAATCTTCTTCTTTTCTAGGGTAATTTCTAGTAGTCTTTCATCCTCAAATTCTTTCTTTTGGTTAATCACTTCAACTAATGTGTGGTCCACTATGGCTCCCTTCCTCTTTCTTTGAACCAATTGGAAACCATTTTTACCTGAAATGGTATCCCATAATTGAGCCTGTAGATGCAGACACAAAATAGGCAAATGGCCATATTTAAAACATTATCTACATCTAAAAGCAACATTTTCATAGCCTACTTTTTGGGTTCTTATTGAACCACCCCAAACTAAGGAAAAATCAATAGGGAGCCCTTTTCTCAAATCTATGAACACACAAATGCGAGCACACATTGATTTGAATATTTATTCTATTGAGGAGTCTTGATTGAAAAAGACCTCTATAACATCTCCAATCTATTTTAGGGCTGGTAGGGTCCAAAAATGCAATGAAAAATTTGGAAGCCTCACCCAAAATGGAATGTTAGAGAGGTTTTCCGTCAAGGGGTCAAAGTTTTAGAACCATGGATTCATAAACAAACCTAGCCCCTTATGAAACTATTGCCCTTTTTTTAAAATATCATCCCATTCTAACTAGTCCAAAAATAATGCAATGAATAATCCTTGCACATAAGGGAAGATATCCACCTCTTATATTATGATAGGATCCAAATATTGGATTATCCACTCATGTAGATTAGGAAGAGTAGGCCAAAATCCATTTAACCTACAAATTAACCCTCTTTCACTGAGCATAAATGTAAAATTAGATGTCTCCTCATTATCTAGGCAGATCATGAGGGGTGTCACTAATTCATCCATAATAAAACCTTACTTAAGAGAAGGAATGGGAACATTACCTAGAATGTGAAATTTTTTTATAGCTCCCACATTCCCTTCTTTTTGTAGATTTATATTCCTTATGTTTATCATACATGTAGGATTTAAGATAACCTCTTTTAGTGAGGATTTTCCATGTCCAAATCCCCTGCTAACACTCTAGGAAGTTGTATTGGGTGTTTCTTCTGGGGGATTCTCCTATAGACTTATTGAAACTCCTCCTTTGATCTTACATGCATCCTCTGTGAAGGCTAATTTGGGTGAACGTTGGGCATTCTCCTTACCCATCTTCATAGGCATTACTCCCATCGTGTTAACATTAGTCCCTTGTTCATCCCTTCATCTAATATTTGCTTGCTCCTTAGATTCATGTCTTTTGTACTTTATCTTATACTTGCCTACCATTATTAATGTCTTATTTTGTGAAACACTAGCTTTATTAGATCTTTAGGTTTACATGAGATCCATCCATATGATTCTAGATTTTCTTATATGAGTATGAGGGAGGGATTTGGAGGGTATCTTCACCAAGATGGTCTAAGTTGATGTTGTTGCTGAAATATTCTTGGCCAAGACTAGTTTTTTTTGGTGGAATGAAGGCAAGTTGCATGACATCACCATTATCATTGTCACTGAGCAGATCGAAGGGGTTTGTAGTTGCCATCTTCTCCAATTCTTTTTTTTCCCTTTTTTTTACTTTAAAATTAGTTATTTTCCCTTTCTCACATTAATATAATTTATATCTTAAGTGTTAATTATTTATAATGTTATTCTTATCATATTACTTTCTTAATTATAAGTTTTCATTATAATATTTTATTTTAAAAACCAGAAGCTTAACTCATCCTGACATCTTCTAGATTTATATAAGACCTAGGTCTACAATTCATCTATCATTCTATTTCCTACTTCATGATGGATCATTGAGTGTGATCTGAAATGTTGATAAAAAAAATCTCTCAAATAATTATATCCAAAAGTATTTTTACTACAATCTATACGGACTGTAGAAATATTACTAACTTTTTTTGCCTTTAACTATTTATTTTAGTCATCCAAAATAAATAATTAGGACTTTCAAAAAGAAAAAATCTTGGATTTGATTATAAATAAAATCTAAGGTTTATTGCAAACAAAAGTTGTCTAATATATGATTTAGGTAGAGTTCAATTTTAAATTTTGTATTTGATTATAACAATACAAAATTTTAAATATGAATTGTCTAATTAAATATGTATATCATCAAGATATTATTTCAATTGACAATCATTTTTTACATAAATGATAGAAAATAAAACTTAGAAAAAATATTTAATCTCAAGTCTAATGTGTATGGTTGTTTATAAACTAACATTCTAACTTTTCAATAATAAACCTTATTTTTTATTATTTTTCTCAAGTATAAAAATTCTATATAATAATATTACATTTGTAATGCATTTCACCATTGATAAAATTTTATTTCCATTTTGAATAAAATGGTTATATAAACATTAAAAAATAAAATAAAAAATCATGTAATATATATAATGTGGACTTCCACACTACTTACCACACTTATAAGGTATACATTTTAAAATTTCAATTATACTCATATAATTTTAAACCTCTGCCACTTATGTTTTACGTAAACATTATACGCTATTGACTAAAATTTACACATGCCATGTACATTTGGTATGCACATTTATATATTTAATTTGGTATGCATATTTATATAATTAATTTAACTATTTTTCTTAATATTCACAAAATGCTATACTTTCATTAACATAGTTTTTTTTGATTTCTTGTCACTTTTCTAGATTTATTATATAATAATATTCTATTAGATTACTCTTTGTAATATACCTTTTATAAATTTTATTTTTTCCACACTTTCAAAATACTTTTTCATATTCATTTTTAAATATAATTTTCTTAGATTTACAATAACTTCCATATTTGTATAATTTTTTAATTAAAAATGATTACGGTTACCCCACACACATATATGTGTTTGCATGGGTTATTTATGTTTAATTTATTTTTTAGTCATATTAATGTGAAGTTTTCTTGGGATTATAGGGTGAAAGTATATGGTAGTGCATTAAACATTTTATAAAAATAATCTTATGATGTAAAATATGAAAAATATATGATGCTCTCAGCCCCATATATATATCTATCTATATATATATATATATATATATATATATATATATATATATATATATATATGAAAAATATTTAGATGTATCAATTTGAAGATATTTCTTTTGGATTTACCAAATTATAGTTTCACTTATTTAAGAGTTACACATTAATTAATGATTATATCACCTTCTCTTCAACTTTCTCATTGAATGGTAATAAATGGCTTCAGTATAGTTGCATCAATCATGTTAAAAAATAAAAACAAGGACTCCAAACTCTATTATATCTTTAAGATATCACAATTTTTTAATTACCTTCTTTGAACAAGAATGAAATCTACTCTATAACAATGAAATAGATGTCAATTTTAAGCTTAGTCATTTTTATGAACACGTTCATAAAAGTTACTCTCTACCACCACTCTCAAATACTATGTTAGGTTACACTTATTGATATAAAAACTAATGTTAATTAAGTGAAAGTTGTCTTCTTTCATAAAACTTGTAATTAGCTTAGAAATCTAACAAAAAAAATAGTTTCAACAAGCATAATTTAAACTAGGTTCAAGCCACCAAAGAATAACTAAAAAAATAATATAAAGTGGAAGCATCTTAAGATTCATATACTAAGTTGTTGGATTCCCCATGCCAAAAACATAACCCAATCAACGTAAACATAGTGACCCATAAATAAAAATTAGATGTTTAGTTTTTGGATTTTAATACATTCATTTAGTGGTCTTGTCGTAGCTATATACACATCATTATGCTTCAAGATCTTAACTATTTCCTCTTTAGATAAATGTGGAGAGACACCATTCGAAACTCAAAATAGTTCAAACTTATTAATCAAATTTGATATGTTATCCTTTATTTGTTTTACCTTGCATAAATACATTAATGTTATTGTTTCCCTTGAGCATGACAAATTTTAGTCATGTATCTTGTATACATATAAATTTACTCATTTCATTTATTGTCATTAATATTACTATTAGTCGACACTAATTTTATTTGATCCCATTTATCTCTTCTAATTTTGTCCTAATATCACCCTTCCTAGTCATTTATCTAGCATCCCCCTTCATTCTTTTTCATCCATTAACATTATCCCTCTCCCGCAAATCAATTAATTTATCTAATCCTCATAGCCATTAACTAATCTAACTTGTCCATTATTTGGGAATTTAAAATTCCTATGACCCACCTACCTACCTACTCCTAGGCTTTCCTACAAGCCTATCCCCTAATCCTCAATTAGTCCTAACATGAAACTAAAGGCTTCTACTCTCTAGAAGCTTCCCTCATCCTCCACATTTTATAGAAATCTCCATTTCTAGATAAATCTAAGGAATTTTAAATTTCTTAGAATTCCTCCCTTTTTTCTAGATTTTTCTTTTCTGGAAACTTCCAATGAATTTTTAATTAATTAGAAAATCATCCCTTCATTACCTATTTAAACAATCCACTCCTTCATGTCCAAAACTACATCAACTAAAAACCAACTATTGAATCCATAAGACTTCCATGTCAATATAATCAATCAATCCATGTTATCATTGATCAAGTCTTGAAGCCAAAATCATGTCAAAATTATTAGTCTATCTATAGAAATCCAACAAGTAAAAGTCAAGAATCATTAAAAATCCACTTGATGATCTTGGAGAGATGATAAGATGAGCAAGGCAATGGTAAGAATTTTCTTATTTTTTCTAATTTGCTTCCATAATCTCTCCCTTTGATGTTATTTTTGTTTTGGGTTAAAATTGTTATATATAGAAATTTTAATTCATAACTCAAAAATACAATCATATATTAGTAACCACAATGGGAGATCTCCTTCAAATTAACTATTTTTCCTATTATAAGTGTTCTGATAGCTTGTAGGACTAATTGGATGAAGGAAAATCATTGAATTTCATCAATTTTTCATGTCCAGGCAAAAAGTGATTTTGTTCTATAAATCACGATATTGCTTTTTGTGGTTTTGACATTTAAAGAGTGATTTTACATTAACTATACTTTTTAACCACCAAAAATTTTCTATTTTGGTAGGTCCTTTGAATTTTGTGATACCACAACTTGCAAAAGGTGATTTTGATAGCAAGTTGCAGTTTTAACATATAAATTGTGGTTTTGAGATAATATAGTCTTAGTTGTCTGATATCAAGCAAAACCACCAATTTTATATCAAGATATTGACAAAAAGTCATGGTATTACCTTTGAAAAAATCAATTTTGACTTAATCTTAAATATACTAACCCAGATCTATGTGTTTGATATTTGACAATCTATTTTGCCTCTACTGGGTTGTTGTTTGCTTCAAAGGAAAGGGACTTTTGGCCTAGAAAACTCAAACATTCCTAAATACTCCCTTTAAACTATCTGGCACAAAACCACAGGTCTTAAAAGGAATTCAACAAATACATTTAGTACTTATGTCATTTTTAATGTCTTTTAACTATTTATAAATATATTAACATTTTGTGTATTTGTTAACATTCCATTAATTTCATAGGTATCCTATAAATAGTTCATTTTACCTAATTTTTTTTGTATTTTATAGAGATCAAAAAATCACATATCATGAATTACAATATTGAATTAAACCTACAGTATTGCCTAAACCATAATAAATTTTGTGTTAACTATGTGGTTACGATTAACAACCAATTGGTAAAATTGCATATTTTGACCCGTATTATAACATTTTGAATCATCTTATTACTTAACCATTAGTAGTTTTTCATAAGCGTATGCTTACGGTCAAGGTTAGTAAATGGTCAATAAAATTGCATATTACCAAGTCATGGTATTTCCCAGGACTTACAATTTTATCCTCTCTATAAGAAGTTTTTCACTAAACTATGTATCTATAGTTTTGCCTTCTATAGTTGCATTTTTTCACTCATTTTTGCATTCAAGTTGTCTTTTTTGAGTGTAATTTTTAGGATCATTTTTAGTGAATTTTGAGTCATTCCAAGCATGTCGCAAGTCCTAAATTGTGTTTTACATTGGGGGTATTGCCTCTAAACCCCATAAGGGGTGATTCCCCTTGACCCCATAAGAGGTGTTACCCATTAACCCTACAAAGGGTGCTGCCCCTTGACCTCATTGGGGGATGTTTCCCCTAGACCTTCATATCATGGCCTCCTCACCCAAAGAAGTTATAGAGCCAAATTTCAATTTTTTTAGTGGTTTTTATTAAGGCTTATTGGACTAACATTTCATTTATTTTAGGGGTGGATCTAGTAAATTTTTTGAATTACTAATGTCTTCTTTTTTAGGTCATATATTTTGTCTAACGTCTTATCTTCTAGATTGCCCCTCCAAGATTTCCAATTGAAACTACTAATCACTTTTCTTACAGGTTGTCTATCAAAGATATTTTAGTATTTTGAATAATCATCTTGTAAATATCTTATACATATTTTGTATATATCAAATCTAAATTAATTGACTAATAAATCTTTTTATTTGCTTATCTGTCACCTAAGGGATACAATGGTGTATGCTCTCCTCCTTGCATCCTTATGGTTATTCTTAGAGGATTAAAAAACTCTAACAACCCCTCATATTTGTATTTTTTAGGGTTAACATGACATGAATTTGATACCCACACACTTTTCATAGTCCTAGGGGATAGTGACTATAGATTTCACCACCATGCACTAATCCACACTCTATGTTCTGGCAAAGTATAAATATTAGTGATAACTATCTTTAAGCTAATAAGTTGATCACATATAGGTCATCCATGAAGGGAAAGAGTTAATTCTATGAATTAAGCATTAAATAACACTCTACATAGACTTGGGTTGCACCATACCTAGCGTATATTGTAGACTCTCCTAGAGAGACCATTAAGCCTAGCATAGGACCATCATCTATAACAAGCAACTTCCTATCAAAGTTAGTATCATCTCCAAATTTATTGTCATGTGCAGATGGGGTTGATAAGTTTCAAGATATTTTTTAGTAGATCATCGGCTTATAGCCTCACCTAAGAAGCTATTAGATGGTGCATTCATTAGGTTAAACAACCAAAACCAGTTTATTAGTGATAGGTTTGTGGTTTGCTTTATTTAGTGAGTGTTGTGATAGAATAGTGTTGTTTGAAAGCCAAGTCAGCCTCTTACCCAATCCTATACACACCTACCTTATCATTTTTCATCATCTTATATATCCTTGTACATCCTTGACTGTATCCTCTTAAACATATCATTTCTCTATATCTTTTTAAGATTATCTCATCTTGTCCTAATCTAGTCTCATCTACTTAATGCTAGTCACAACCCATCCAAGATACTTACCTTAATCAAGTCTTGTCATCCCTCCATCACATCTAATCATATTCTAACCTCATTAATCATCCCTAGCATAATATTTATCACTTAAACCAGCTTATCTATAACCAATCTTGGTCACATCCTAATACTTTCATCACCATATTCCCACATCACCTTGCCTTGTCTTACTCATCCTTAGAGCCTTGGGCCAAATTGTATTACCCATCACAAAACACACCTTATTTGACACCAAGTCACTTGTCTTAACCATGCCTAGCCTAATCACTCTATCTACTACCTTATTAACCTAGCCCAATCATAGTCCACTGCATCATATCCCTCATCTATAATAGTCCTCTCATCAATTATTTAGTCATACCTTTGATCCTCATCCACATTAGTCAACAACCCTTTCTACATCAGGGTCCTTACTATTAGCTTGTTTGAGTCTAATCAAGTTTGAATCATAATCATAATCCTATCAATTTATTAGTTCAATCATCTCATCCTTTTTAAATTGATAATCTTAGTCTTAATCTAGTCTTAATCCAAATAATCCCTAGTCTAAATTTGTCTCTAGGGCTAGTATATCCCCTATCAAATCATAGATCTTGTCATAGCTCACCTAGTCAAATCCATTTAAAATCATAAAAATCTAGCTCATGTCTTAAATTGGTCTACTTAAATATTGTCTTATCCCATCACATTACCTATAAAATATCCAATCAAAATTGATATTAGATCAAATCAAGCCATTATCCAAATTTGTTTCACACATCCCATCTTCCTCCCTTAATCTTTCCATTCAATCCTCTACATTTATCGATTGGGGTTGGTGAAACACAGCACCCATACTTTCTCCTATATTATTATATGGCATTTAAAACAAATTTGGTTAATATCATGATTAAACAATGCCTCATATCCAATAAAGATATGCTTCTTTCTCTCCTCCTTGAGATGAGCACTACATGTCCTATAGACTTCAACCCTGTCCAACCAATAATACCTCTAGTTTTCACCCATCCACATTAGGAAATTCTTAGTCTTCACACCACCCAATCCCATTAAAACTCTCTATCCACTAGTTATAGTCAGTTATCTACCTCTTCCTACACTATCAAAGGGAATCCTATCCTAGAAACACCTTCTAATACTAATCCTACTCACCCAATCATGTCAACAACCATCAAATATAAATTCCAATGCTTTCGCATTCAAGTCATGAAGTGAATAGAACCCTTATACTCCTCTTCTTTTATTATTATAATCCCTCTTCCACTAGCTTGTTGCCAAAAACATGATGGCCTATCCACTCATATGACATCTTAATCTTGACAGTCTTAAGCCCTCTTATTATAAAACTAACCAATATTGTGTATATCACCAACCTTGGGGGCATACCATTAATCAATGTTGTAATTTATAAATCTACGTCCAAGACCTCATTGAAAATGGTAACATTAAAACTAAGAATGAATCAAATGAGTCTACATCCTTGTGTGAATAAGAAGAGGGATACCAAGATTTCATTACTGATCATGACCAATCCCTTCCCATTATAAGCTAAGGTCAAGACACCACATCCATCTTTCATGGTCCCCCCATGTTTGACAAATCTTCCATAAAATACGAGTTTATCCCCCATGAGCCTAGTCCTCCCTTCCCTCATGAGATCTTGTATGGGCTTGTACTTGAATAATTTAATGTCCTTTCATCATCTTCCTCTTACCTATCATCACATCAAACACCCCATATTGAGAGGTCATTTATGGATAATCACTCTTATACTATCATCATCATACCATATATATCAAAATCAACATTAGAATCAACACCAAATTTATTTGCATCAAGATCATGCTCTACAATAGTATT
>JARHVA010002727.1:747500-820000 GCA_037957365.1 Torreya grandis | reverse complement strand
ATTAGTATTTACTATTGTTGTTAACCATATGGTTAATATGTTAAATTTATATAGGTTACAATATTATGTCATTACATATATTATTATATATTATAACAATATATCATATTTAGGTTTGAATTATTATACGAGGTTTCATAGAAGAGATATTATAGGGATTTGGGAATCCTGAGATATAGGAAATATTCTCCTATATATTTGTATGAAATGATTAGAATATAATAATTAGAGAATTAAGATTAGAGTGAAATAATATATCAGAGTGTATTTTAAATATATGGCTTCTATGTATTTAGCTTTGGATGATTTAATCAATTTTGCTTTTCTCCAATTCCTATCATTGGTATCAAAGAAGGTCAATGGCCTGTTAAAACTGTCAAGGGTAAAATTCCGCTACTAAGCTTTGCATTGCCCCTATGAACAAAGAAATAATTGTTTTATAGAATAGTCATTGATTTGTGTAGAATTATCAAGTTTTGTGTAACATTGATGAGCCACTCAACTTTGGTAATTCTGGATGTATATAAAGAAACTGACACCATCAATGCACATCCATTGACAACTTCATTCTACTCTGATCTTTTCATGGTGTCATAATTATTAGATCTTTCAACTCCATGCATCAGTTTTGATCAAACTTTGTGTTGCACTATCTTTGTTTAGATATAGCTCAATGATAAGACCATATAGAAATTGTGTCATTCATATTTTATCTATTTTTCATGCTATAGTTGTCAAGACATTCAGCCATCCATTTCTAATTGTTAACAACTCATCAATGATTTTCCATGATTTCTCCACATCTTCCTTGGTGTTTCCCATGTGTCACAGATCTAGTTCACTGGTTTGAAGCTTAATGTCTACACAATATTGCTCGTAGATGGTATTTCAAGTTGTTTTAAAAATTCCATAGCTTGAGATTTTAATTGCATCATGTTTTTTAAAATTCTTTAAGTTTTATGTATATTTTTTTCTATGTCATAGTAAAATTATATGTTAGCATCGAGTCACTATAATTTTACTAAAGGTTAAAGCATTTAGGTTAGTTTTGTTAAGTCATGGAAATCATAGGTTAGTTAATAATAAGTTGTTTAAGTTTTAGAATTGTCTCATTTTGTATGGTTAATGATGTCAAGTCATGTTTTGAGTCATTTATTAAATCATGGATATCTTATAGTTATTAATTTGTCTTTAGGAAGCTTAAATCAATTTTTAAAGTCAAGTCAAACTTTAATTAATATTCAAGTTTACTGGAATTTTGTTAAATACATAATTTTATGAGAATTAACTCAATCAAATATTTTAATAATAGGCTTATGATATATTAAAATTTGATGAGTTTTGTCAAATTTATTATCAAAAGAGTTAGTTTTAAAATCTATCATCATTTGTCAAAAAGCCTATATGTTGTCTTGAGTCAAAAAGTTATTTGTGTATTATATTGGTTGTCAAAATCAAAATGTCAAAGTTTTTTTTATTGGGTCCATTTTCAAAGAGTTTTTCAAAATGTCAAATTTGTAAAAAAAAAAATTGCCTCACAGATGCATTTTCACTTATACGTGAAGTCCAAATTATTTGGGGGGGGGGGGGATATCCCTCAAAAAATTCATGCATCAGAGCTTCATAAACATATCTGCTGAGTGAGAAGCAACCCACTGAAGGTTGAAGGATACATAAAAGATGGAGATCTTTCAAGGACCTCTTCTTAGTCTCCAATGATGGGGCTTCATCATGTTTTGGTGACGTGTGTGGTGTGTGTTTTTTTCAAATTTTTAGTATGTTGTGTTTTACATTTCTCTTATGTGTTGCAAATAAGAATAGAAGAATAATGCATGTTCATGATATTTGTGTGAAATTCCAAACATGATTCCCTGAGGTGAAAACATTTTAAAAGGAAAAAAATCACCAATGTAATTAAGCTCATGGATCTTAAAAAGGTTTGTGGTAGAGATCCAAAAAAACCCCAAGAGGTGAATAATAGACAAAGGAGTTCATGTTCATTTCAATTTTTGTGGTAAATCTGTAAAACCACGGGAGGAGTGATGCTCTCTATATCAAGGTCATGATCTAAATAGGGCATGCTACAAGAGGTGAGCATTCTGTAGATAAGAGTGTGAATGTTTTTGCACCATGTAAAAACTATAGGGGGGATGCTAGGAATTTAACTTTTACATTGAGTAAATTTAGGTATTTATGAAATGGTAAATAGTAATTAAATATTAATAGGTGAGTTACCATTATGTAAACTAGTATTTACTATTTTTGTTAACCATATGGTTAATATGTTAAATTTGTATATTTTAGAATATTATGTCGTTAGATATATTATTATATATTATAACAATATATCATATTTAGGTTTGAATTATTATAAGATGTTTCATAGGAGAGATATTATAGGGATTTGGAAATCCCTAGATATAGGAAATATTCTCCTACATATTTTTATGAAATGATCAAAATATATTAATCATAAAATTAAGATTAGAGTGAAATAATATACCAGAATGTTTTTGAAATATTCAACTTCTATGTATTCGGCTTTTATATGATTTAATCAGTGTTGCTCTGCTCTAATTTCGATTAGTATTAAGGGTTAAGGTAATTTTAGTGGTTGGCCAAGAAGATAATAATCATGAAGTATCTATAAAAGGTGAAATTAAAGGTGATGGTTTCTAGAGTTGTGGAGCAAGAGTATAGAGTTGAGAGGTGAAGGAGAGAGAGGGTGCCTAGTGGATGGATTGAAAATAAAAATGGGTTGAGTATTTTTTATATGACTTGTAGGTCATAATTTTAATGTTATAACAATGCTCTTGAAGGTTTGAAGATTGAGGATGAGCAAAGATATCTAGGTTGATCTAAAAGGCTATTTTGGATGCTTTGAATGTGATCGAAGAAAAGGTGAAGGTTGTGTGAGCTTGGTGGATGGATTAAGGATTAGAGTGTGGATTGTGTGTATGACCATTTGTTCATGTTGATGATGTTTTGATAGAGTTATTATAGGTGTGCTAAAGTGAATGAGTGCAAAGAAGTTTAGATTGATCCAAAAGGTGGTTTTAGATACATTGAGAGGGTGTGAAGGCTAGAGAGAGTGTGTAGGGTTGAAGAGAGATGATATACATTGTATCTTGATCATATTAGTAGGAAATAAATGATCATGAAATTATCAATTTATAGGTTTTATTTTGGGTGCTCAACATCTATGGGGTTGATTCCTCCTTGCTAGGTGAAGCTTGCAAAAAGTCTAGGTGTGTGGGTGCTTAGCTAGATAGGGGTAGGTGTTCCTTGTGAAGTGTGTGATTTACTAAAGGTTTCATGTTTGTGATAATATTATAGGACAATTATTCCATGTGTTTTTAGGCTTCAAAGTGGGTTTTATTTCCCAAAAAGGTTTCCAATATAGATCTTATGTTATGTGTGTGATCTTGCATTATCTATTGTTGATTGTTATGAATGACTTGTATATTATATAAATAGTTGTGGTAATTGATTAAGAGTTTGAAAGGATTAGAATCAAAGTTATAATATCTTGCATCACTGATTCACCCCCTCTTTCAATGATTATACCTCAAATAATTGGTATTAGAGTAGGGCCTTTGGCAAAATATTGATAGCTTGAAGGTGATCCAAGATACGATATGGGTAGCCATCAAATGCAAGGAGGATTTTCCACTAAGGAAGAACCTATGTTAAATGGATCTAGTTATTAATTTTACAATGCAAGGATGAATACCTACATCATCTCCCTAGGGTTTGACACTTGTTAATCTATTGTGGATGGTTATTCTGCACCTACTACTCCTCCATCTAGTGCTACAAATAAGAAGTTGTTTGAGAGAAATTATAAGGAAATGAATGTTATTAATTTTGGTCTTTAAAAAACTAAATACACCAAGGTAATCCATTTCATATCTTCCATGTAAAGGTGGGATAAATTGAAGACTTTTTATTAAGTAGATTCAAAGGTTAAGTTGGCTAAATTACAGACTCACTAAAGATAATTTGAGAGTCTCAAGATGACAGAAGAATATTCTATGACATCCTTTTTATAGAGAGTTGATGATATTGTGAACATAATCAAATGTCTTGGATAAAATCTTGAAGAAGCTACTATAGTTCAAATTCTATTAAGCTTTGTCTCTCTCATGTTTGATTCTAAAGTATCTACCATAGAAGAAAGTAATGATCTTACACAGATGAAGATGGATGAATTTCATGGCATCCTTATTGCCTATGAGATGAGAGTAAATTATGATATACTACCAAAGAAGGAAGCAAAATTCAAGATAGAAATGAAGCCAAAGAAGAAGTTACAAGGTAATAAACTCAAGGAGGATGAGATATCTGATATTGATGATGATGAACTAATTGCTTTGTTTACAAGGAAATTTAAAATAGATTCAGGCAAGTATAAGGGTAAGCTACCCTTAATATTATTCAATTATGGAGAGGTAGGACATTTTTTTAATAAGTTCCTTGATAAGAATAACAAGAATGATGATGAAGATCATGATGAATACCAAGATGTACATAAGAAGATGTACATGTTTGATAAGAGGAAGAAAGAATTTAGAAAGTATGACAATAAGAAGTAATTCAAGAGCAACAAGAGTCTCTACACCAATAACTATTGCATTTAGTAGATGAGAGTGAAGATAACGACTTAGAGTATAATCATGAAGATGATGGTCCTATTGAAGATAAATCCCTCTTCATGGATGAGAAAGGAAGTTTCTCATATAAAAATAAGTCTACTTGAAGTGATTCAGGTGATGATAAGGATGAGGTGGATGTAAGACTAAATTGATGAATGTTTTGGAAGAACTAAAGATTAAGAAAAATAAAAACAAGAAGGTGAAGTCTCAAATGAAGGACTATGAGGATTAATTCAGTGTGTATGAAACAATAATAAATGAGAACACTAAGGAGCATAAAGATATAGTCAAACATCTTAGTTGTCAATTGAAAATCATGACTGGAAGCTTGAAAGCTAAAGAATATGAATGTTCAAGGTATGTAATTGAATTTGAGTCATTAAAATTTGAATTAGAGAAAACATATATTAAGGTGAAGTCATTTGTGAGATTTGAAAAGAGCTCAAGTGATATAGACAATTTTCTGAGTAGTCAAAAGCATGCAAGTGGTAGAACTGGTCTTGGGTACAAAGAAGAACAAGAGAATGTAACTCAAGACAAGATGAAGACTAAAGTAAATAGGGACAATCGGACTTTGAAGAAAAATCATCAAATAAAGAAAGAAGGTGTTGACAAAATGAAAATAAATCAGATAATACAACCAAATTCCATGAGGTATGCAAGTTTTAATGGTTACTATTACATGTAATCAATTTGGTCATAGGGTTAGAGTGTAGAAGACCTATTAATAATGAGTGGAATCATCATTTAAGTAGCATGAGAAAGGTTGAGTGATTCAACTATCATGATGTGGGACACTTGTAAAACATTATCCAAATGAAGTAATGCAAGTTGAATTTCCTTCAAGAAGTATTGAGTGTTACATTTATTATAACATAGGACACATTTCAAGATTTTGTCCAAATCAAGAAAGGCAAGTTGAGTATTCTTTACGAGGTGTGGTTTGCTACAACTATAAAAATATTGGTCATATTGATAGGTTCTACAAGCAAAGGTTATAAAGTCAAAATAATCTTAATTAGGCTCCTCAAGTGCAAGGAAGAAAGCAAGTTAACTCCTAAAAACCAAAGGTGGTAAGTATGAGTCATGATGAGTGTGTATGTCCAAGTAATTTGTTTGTTATGGTGTAGAATGAAAGTTGAAGAGTGGCAAGGGATATCATTATCTTCTCATGTTATGAATGAAGAGACCAAGCTCAAGGAGAAGACCAAGGTGTTGGTTGAGGCAAGTTCTAAGGTATGTATGGGTCCAAGATAATATCCTATTATTGTTGAGAAAGTTTCATGAAAATAACATTAGTTATCAATGCCCATTGATGAGGTTCTTTCTTCAGTTGAAAAGGTATGTCATGAATCTTTGTTGTCCCCATATATTGTCAATCCAATCTTAGAATAAAAGGATAATATTTTAGTGGATAAGCATGTTGCTTATCTTAAGCCTAAGAAGAAGAACTATCAATATCAAATGACCAAGGAGGAGAAGGAATATGAGGATTTGTGGGAAACTCCTGGTTTCACATTATTTTAGGACATTATGGGTTTGGGTATCTCTATCTAAGCCTCAAGGGGACACTTGACAAATAAGAGGAAGCATGGTGGATACCAGTTGAGTTTTGGTTGATATTGCAGGATAAGAATATCATTTCAATATATGTTGGATTATTACAAAAGGACATGTAGAAGTTTAGTGGCATAAAGATGTGCCTAGTAAAGGGGGAACAATGAGTTTATTAATCTACTCCAAAGTGTTGTGATGGAATGATTCAAAATATATATTCAGGGACAATGATCCTGTATTAAAGTTTTGGTCAATATTTTAAGGATGGTTTAGTTGGTCAAAATGGTGAAGAATGAAGATGTGTATTTAAGGTCCACAAGTAGGGAATGAAAATCTCTAGGTGTCTAATGAAGGATGGTGAGTTATCAAAATCATTTATTAAATAGAAATACCCAGCTCATTAACAAGACTTGTTGAATATGTCATGATCTAGGTTAAGCATGGATTTAGGGGGAGCTAAATCAATTAGTGTGAAAGGCTTGAAGAGATGTGAATGATGTGAGAGGGAGCATATGTGAGATGTTCTAGTCATGGTGGAGATATGAAGAAGTATGCTACATATTTAAGCTCAATCATGTTGATATGATGACTTGATCAAACCAAGTTAGGTGCTTTGATAATGTATTGAATCTTCATGAATATACAAAGGGGTAACTTTGTAAATGGTCAAGTCCTAGGATTAGTGAGCTATGTAGTAGAATTTGAGGAAAAAAAGGGTATGAATAATAAGGATTGATACATGACTATTGTAAATGGTATGAAGATGCTCAAGAAGGTGTGTAATATCAAGTGACTTAGGGGGAGTACCTTTTAATTTTTTCAAGGTAAGTTCATGCAGTTTTTGATGTTCATGTATGTTTTATCTTCATAGAAGCTATATATATGATCAAAGAAGAGTGTAGTCATGGAGCATGTTTGAGATGATTAAGGTGAGAAGAGATATGCACAATTTTAAGGTAAGTCTTCATCATCTCTCAGAGGTGGTCCTTTCCTATTATTGGTCCTTGAAATCTTTTTAGGTTTGTAGGATCAGGAGTTGAGCCCATTTTATCATTGTGTCAAAGGGAGAGAAAGTGCCTGAAGAGAGAGATAGAGTTTGAGCATAATCTTTGTATTGGTGTTTGATATCAATGAAAAAGGGGGATATTTTTGGAGGTTTTTTAATGATTTCTCCAAATTTACCAAGGATGTTGATGAGGTGTCATGTGTGCTAGAATGATAATGACAAAATATGTTTCAAAGAGCTTTAATGTTTCTACATGGTTATTTAGTGTTTGACTTAGTGAGGCAATTGATGGATGGTATTATTGGTATGAAAATGTTTCATAGATCCTATGGGGTGTTATGAGTACTTAAAGTGATTATGGAATTAAATGGAATTCATCAGAATAGTCATATGAATGTCTAAGTTTAAGTAGTCATCTTGATAGATAAAGTTGAGTAAGCAGTTTGATCATGTCATTTTCAATTGTGTGAAGGTTTCAAGAATATTTTGATACATGTATGGATTCACATATGAAAGGTGATCTTGTGGTTCAAATTTTAGGTCATGAGGTTGAGCATAGAAAAATTTATTAAAGTTCAAATTTGGCCTCTCAAACAGAGTTCACTAAGTTTCTATATTTAACTAGACTATCATTGCACATCATGCAGATATGAATGAACCAACAAGTTTGTGTATTTAGTATAGGTACTAAAAAATTCAAAAATGTTTAATGTTTTTCATGGAGGTTTTGTCTATAGTGCCAAGAAGGTAACCTAAAGATTAGGACTCTTGAAGTGTTTTGTAGTTCTAGATATAAACCTTCAAAGTTGTTGTAGTAGATTGTGATGGAAGAGAGATCATCAAGTTTAACTACGTTGAAGTTTGGGGTCAAATAGCCAAGATAGATCTAATGGTGATAATTTAATTGGATCAAATATATAACAATGTGCATGAAGTCAAAATTTCAATGATTCTTGAGATTGCATGCACTAGTGACATGTGTCATAATCACAGAGTTTATCAAATAGAGATCTAATGATGAGTGGGTGATCGTACAGATAAAGATCAAAGGATCATATTAAGTCAATATGTCAAAGGATGCCCAAATTAAATATATAACTACCAAGTGGCATAAGTTCATGAAGTCTGATAGCAATGTGCTTAGAAGGCATGTGGGAATTCCAAGTGGTGCAAAAGCAGGGACTGATAGTAATATGCCCAAAATGCACATGAGCGTGCCAAGTATCTTAATCATAGAAGCTCAGATCAAGATCAACAACCAAAAATGATAGTTAAATCTAAGACACTTTTGAGGAACATCGATGGATAATATTTGTTCAAAGTTTCCATGGTGCAAAAGATAATGGCAAAGTGTCTAATGTTTAATATTAACACAGTGACCATTGGTATTTGAATTAGCAAAGGGAAAAACCAATCTATAATATTTTGTTAATATCTTTTGATTTAGGAAGAATTTATTGATAGAGTGAATCTGCTAATATTTTGCTAAGATGAAAAAGTGAATCTGCAATAATATTTATAATTTATTGAAAAAAATGGAGAAATAATTATTTACAATAAAATGAGGTTATAGGAAATAAAATGTCAGTTCATATAATGATCGATATTTACAAGAGATTTGTTTTACTAAATATAAAAATTTATGAATTATTAAGGTATTAAAGAGCAAATGTTATTAAGGTTAAATATGTGGGAATTAGGTTCCTCACATTATGTGAGATTGTTATAAATGTTGAAGGATGAGATTAAGATAGTAACTTCCACCATTTATATCCTTTTGCAATTTGATTGCACTAGGATTGATATAATCAAAATTACGTCATGCCACATTTACTTCCATATCTTTATGAAAGTTAAACAAGATTCAAAAATAAATAAACAAGCCTTGTAAAAACTAAATGAGCCTCGACAAACTATAATTGGCCCAAGTATCTTTCTATTGAATGACTTGAAATTCATGAGAAATGTTTTGACATAAAGAATTTTAAAAATTTTCAATATCAATTTATTAATGGATTATAATCTATGGGAAGTGGGATCCTACCATTACTATCCTCATGTGATATGACTACTAAGGGACATATGGCTTCAAGGCAACATATTTTATTGCATTAGGAATTATCTAGTCCAAATTATGTCATGTCACCTATATTTACTTATATTTTGAATTTGTCTATTGGGGATGCTAAGATTTCACTTTCTAATTTTTATTGGCATCATCGATATTAGTTATTATATACACTACTATTTGGTGTTCTGTATATTTGAGTTATGGCTAGTGATTTGATTGTAATGTCTCCCTCTTTTCTTCTCTATAGAGAAGAAAGAGAGACCAAATTTCAATTCCTATCTCTGACATTAGGCTTAAAAAATATTTTCCAATTAGTCAAGGGATGTTGTGAGGGAATTATAAGATATTATTATCATTTATTATGTTTAGATGGACATGGGAAGTAGAGTTTTTAACCCTATTTTAGATAAAACATAATAAATTGTGTTTGTAATTATAGTTGTAAAACTAGAGAACATCAAAAGATTAAAGATGTACAATAATTAACAATTATAATTTTGACAAATGCTAAATATGAAAAATTAATAAATTAGTAAATTAATTTAAAGGAAGTAACTCAACTCAAAATGGGATTTTAGATAACTATTTTGAGTGAAAATCAATAAAGGAGGTCATTGTACATGCTTAGGATCAAGAACAAAATAAAAAATTGCTTCTAGATAGGTCTGTTGTTGTAGACCCTCATATTTTAATCAATAAATGTTTGACAATAATTTTTTACTTTTATATCCTTACCTTGTTTAGTTTATTCATCATTCTATTTAACTTGTAATGTCTATGAAAGCCTTCATTATCTTGAGAATACTAATAATATCATTAAAACATCCCTATTCCATCCCTATTAATCTTTATTTAGCATCTAAACTCATGAAAATACTACTCCAGAGCCATATGTCCTTTTAATACATGTCCATGCTAATCATATAGGTGCAAACATCACATGTGATTAGTGCGTGGACATTTCTCCCATATTCCAATGGTCACCTTTTGAATTTGATATGCTTCATAATGGTTTTCCCACACATTTTAAAATATCAGTTAATGGAAATATTCAAAAAAATCTTTTATAAAATCACATCAAGGTACTTGCTTGAAACCTTTTGGCACTCTCTTGGTAATTAACTAATTATCTTATTTAAAAATAATCTATTTATTGAGCAAAGAACCCTGTTGTGGCCAATTGCAATTCTACTACAATTTTATAGTCATAGACAAAGTCTAACATTATTTTATTTCAAGTTACATTCAAATATTCTAGTTACATTCACATGATATTTCCTAAAGGGAAAACTACATTGGCCTGAGGCCCTTTTAGGCTATGTAGATAGTATTAAGATTATATGGAGTTATTTGAGGATAGCTCGACACTTACCACTTCCCCAATTTCCCCTTTTGTACTTGATATTTATTTGGTGCTTGTGCAGGACTATGGTTTTTTTCTTATAGGTATTTCATCCATAAATTTGACTCCACAAAAAAATTAGGTAATTAGTAGGTACAAGCATAGGTACCTAGATCAGTAGTTGTGGCATATGACTAGACATGATAAAATTGCATAAGGTAGACAATGATGGATTGCACATTTGTCCTTGTCCCATGGATTTATACTAGAGTGAAATAAAACTCTATTGTAGTTTAAGACATAGTTTCAAGGTCCTTTAACTAGTTTTTAGCAATAAATAATCTACACAGTTGACAAAAAATAGATCTAAGTTAGGGTTTGCACCAGTTACTATTTTAAGCATATTTCTAATTCTATACATTTTATAAATTTACATTTATGTTATGTATTTCACTATATGTTATAATCAAAATTATATTACAATAATTTATATCTAATCCATTGTTAATTCAATTCAATATCAAATATTTTGGTGAACCCATGATTTAATTTAGAACACTGCTTATTTATATGCTTAATTAGTGTCCTAGGGTTTCATGTAAATTTATATAAATTCTTGCAACTAAGAGGAAAAATTCAATTATTGGATATAAATCTGACATTTTAAGTCAATAGGCATTCAATCTTGGATTTTAATATGAGACTGAAAACATTGCCTTGTAATCTTGGATACAAATTTGATATTAAAGTAATTCCCTCAACCTCAGGTTGAATTTATTGATTCATATACACAAAAAATATTTTGATTTTAATTTTCACTTTATTTTATATTTATTTATGCTTTTTTTTAGAACTGTGTTCTGATAGTTGTAAAATTATTTAGTGATTGTCTTGAAGGGTTGTGTGGTTCTCTATTTACAAACATCATGGCCTAAGGGATTCTACTCCACTAGTCATATTCATAGTACAAAAATAAACACAAACTTTGGTTTCCATGTGCCTCATAATATATCTAAAATGCTTAGGATCCCCTTGTTTACACCAATAGGAATCCTATTTTAGTCTTTTGCTTTTGTGGTGCACCTGAGAAGATCATATCACCCAGGGAAGCTACTCTCACTATACCCTCAAAAATGGGGTTTATGGGCCATAAGCACAGTTCTACCTTTATAGTTAGTACTCTAAAACATTGGACTAACATTACTCAATTAATGGAAAATTATATTTTATATCCCACATAATCATTCACACCCTTGCCTATGTCACCTTTTATCCTTTATTTTGATCGTATTGTATTCATAGTCATTAATTAGGTTTATTTGTATTATATTGTATGCCTCTAAGGCATAGTGATAGATTAAGTGGTGTTATATTTTCATAAATGGATCTCCCTTTTATTTTCTATGTAATTTAAAATCATTGTGATAATGAATTTTATGTTGAAATTGATATTGAGAGTATTGAAGAATAATATGATAATGAACATGAGGCACATATTGATCTAAATGAGCTTAATGGATTTGATCAAGACCAAGTGCAATAATTGTATAGATTTCATCAAGGTATTCAAGAATACCCCCATGAGGTGAATAACATCATAAACATACAATTGAATCCACAGATGAGAATCAAGCTATATTGGCTATATCTTAACCATAAACATTTCCTTTTCTAATTCTAAAATCCCATACTTCAAATGTTATTACTTCTACTATTGCATCCCTTCCTATTTTTACCTCTTAGTCACATCCATACCCTCCTCCCTTGGCTTGGGAACATCATTTAGTTCCTAAAAATTATCCATGCCTATGCTTACTCATATTACTTATAATCTTCTAGTTACGTCTACCAACACCACTCTTGAGTAAACCATTCTTACCTTACCAACTATGTTCTAGCCCAAATTGAGAAAACCATTTCTCATGCTAGAAATTATTTAGATTCATGTACATTTTTACATAACCCTTTGACACCTAAAATTGCATCTTATCCATTACCAGTTGGATTTTTGGCTCCAAAAATTCCTCTTTATGAAATCAAAGGTGATCATAAACAACATTGGTGTGCATTCCATGTAGCTTGTCTATACTATGCAGATAATGATAAATTATCAACAATGATTTTCCCAAGAAGTCTCAAAGAGTATGCTCTTAGATGGTTCTATGGTATTCCTCTACAATCAATAAAGGATTTCAATCCTTTGTAAAATTATTTTTTGGCAGACCTATCAACATTAGTGAGAATTTATCTTATGCTCAAATTGCAAAGCTCAAACAAGGTTCCAATGAGATAATAAGTGAATATGTTCTAAGCTACAAGGCTATCATAGATAAAATGACAAATCAAATGATTGATAATGATCTAGATATTTTTACTCAAATCTTGCTTGTTCCTCTCCAAGAGTCCATCATGTTTGATAAGTTCAAATTGTTTGATGCATTATGCCATTTAGTTAAAAAAAACATGAGGTCAAATTGCTTTTTTTGAACAAGCTCAAGTATACCTCAAATGCTCTTTCTACTTCAAATGTAAAGTTTAAAATAAATTCCAATTACAAGAGCAAATCTAATCAAAGTAAAAATAAGTATAAAATTATATTTAATGTTAGGTTGTGGAGCTAAAAGCTTCACTGATGCAGACATGGAGGAGGTTGCAGGATGAGTTACTGAGTGTCAGAAGTCTTTGGCGTTGGTCTAGCGAACTGACGTCGGCAGGTAGGCGATAGGAAGCAACCGGCGTCGGTCATGGATCGGCCGGCGTCGGCGACCCCCAAGCGGACAGGGACCGATGTCGGTCGCCTGTGTGGTTCGGACTGCGCTTATTACGGGCAGTTAGCTAACGAACCAAGTGTTTGCATGAAGAGATCTATTTTTAGACTGAGAGCTGCAGATCTAATTATTGTAATTAGATGTCTAATTATTGTTTGGATGAGATCTATATAATAGACTCATGGTTGTATTGGAAAAGTGTTCTAGTTTGAGTTGAGCAAAGTCTGCTCCTTCTGTGTGTGAAGAGAGTAAGGGTGTTCCTCCTAGTTCCCTATCAGTGCCAAGCTTGGTACTGGTTGGAGAATCATAAGGACTTGGTGAGGCAAGGACAAGGGTTCTTCAGGGTGTAGAGTGATCTACATGGTAAGTAAGATCGTTGATCTGTAGGTGTATGTGTGTGCAAGGTCAAGGTTCACAGGTGTGCAGAACCGTGTTTGATTTGCAGGTGTGCAAGATCATATAGACAACAACACAATAGGGAGCAGTATCAGGCAGGATCTACTTGGAGTACAGGTGTGTACTCGGATAGAGCTAAGAGGAAGGCAAGGGAGTTCCTTCCATAAGTATGGTCTGTTGAGGTGCAGGTTATTGCAGGTTCATGGGAGATCTACTTGAAGTACTTTGAGTACTTGTGGAGTGCGTGGAGCACTTGTGGAGTGCGTGGAGCACAGGTGTAAGGTGAACACCAACTCAGTATATGAGTTGGGTGTTGGGACCTAGTAGAGAGAGCTTTGAGGAGAGAATTACTGTTCACTTGAGGTGTGGGAAACCTCTGTAAGGTGGTGGAGAAGAAGTGGCATCTTCTTTATTGTATTTTTTTCTGTAAGAGTTATTAATACAAGTTGTGTATTGTCTCTCATATTCTATGTTATTTTGAATTCTAGTTACTTGTTGATTCTGGTTATTTCCGCATATTAAGTTGCTTGAATTTGGTAATCAATTGTGTGCTTCCGGGTTGGTCCTATTGCCCAACAAGTGGTATCAGAGCTAAGGTTGTAGGAAGCAGGTTTTGTGTTTTTGGTTACAGGGCACTCTCAGGGGCTTCTGATTGAGTGGGAGTAGAGCAATGGCAGATCAAAGTAAGCTAAGAATGGAGGAGTTGAAAAGCACAGATGGTTACTTAAGGTCCCATGGAAAGAAAGAACAGGTAAAAGAAGATTGTTGGTTGGCAGCAGATCAGCATGAAGAAACTGAAGATACAGATGTAGCAAGTGTTGTTGCATAGGATGTGTTTGCAGGATTCTTGGATAAAGTTGAATCTTGGATAAAATATTCAGTTGCCTCTTTCCATGCAGCCCCAGGTAGAGGAGCTGGTGAGCCTTGCCAAAGACTTGGCAAAGGGGAAGTGAAGCTGAAATTACAGGCGGCCAACACATAGGTGTTGATGAAGGTCATGCAGGTCCCAGGTTTGGAGATATGGCTAATTTCTTTAGAAGGATTGGGTGATGAGAGATGCATAAGAACTCTCACAGTGGGTACACTTGAATTAGCTGGTGGTAAGAAAATAGGTACTCTTTATCTACTTGTTTATATTACTGATTCTTCTTCTGTTGCGGAGACGTGGCTTCGTAGGCTTGGTCACATGAGCAGGAAGGAGATGCATGTTCTTAAGCAGAAGATAGATATATTTGATAGGCTTAAGCACTGGAAAACCTTGGTGTTCTTGGAGGAGATGGCGGACAGAGATCAGTGGATGTGGCTGGATACTTCTGAGCAGGGCAGTTTGGACATGGAGATTGATTCAAAGGAGCTCGCGGGTAAAAAGTCATCACTCACAGGAAACACAGGTACCGACATCGACAGAAAAACTGATGTCGGTAGTATGTAAGACCGACGTCAGTCAGGAGAACCGACGTCGGCAGCAGGAGGACACCGACATCGGTAGGTTGGTAGTCAGGGACAGACGCATGGGAACCGACGTCGGTCGGATGCAGACTATGTAGTGACCGAGGTCGGTCACTGTAACGGATTTTGGGTGGACAACGAGCTGTCAAGGAGTCTCAAACACCCATATGGAGGACTGAAGACGTAAGTAGGCCCTCAAATTCGTTGTTCCTCTTCTTTATACATGTTGCTGATTGTAGAGCAGGAAGGATCCAGGAAACATGTGTGAGCTTGGCATGGATGAGGATGTGATTCCTTGGAGGTGAACCAAATAGGTGTTTTTGGTAGGGTTTCCAGCTGGATGAAATCACAGAGACGAATGGATACCTTAGTTGAAGAATAGAGAGAACGGATACGTGAGATGGAAGATCAAGTATATGGTCTTGAGGAGCTGCAGGACAGTGGTACAGGTTTTGACAGGTGGAGGACAAAGCATGGCTTCAGTCAATGTCAGGGTAACTACTGTGGTTTGCCTTACCAGGTGGATGATGAGTCATGACATCATTCTGTTGCTGTATGTGGATGGTATGTTCTGCTAGCAGGATTGTACATACAGGGTTTTGCTGAGCTAAGGGTAAGATTAGTTCAGTGTCATGTCATGAGGAGTTTGGAGCAACGAAATTCTTTGACATGGGAGGCATGGAGATCACAGGTAGATTTTGTCTCCAGTGGGAGCTGATGTGAATCAGGTGTTGGCAAGGTTCGAGATGCAGAGCCAGAGCACACTAAGGGCTAGACAGGTACAGTGTCTGAAATCACATGAGGTCTGGTATAGACCTGAGTTTTCCCATGCAGTGGGAGCTGTCAAAGAGTTAAGAGCCAATTCAGGGAAGTGGGTTCTCAGGTATTTGAGAGGGACCGGCATCAGGGATTCATGCTATGCAGGGTCAGGACTTCACTACATGTGTTTGTAGGTTCGGTGCGGCAGGGTACTCGGATGACAAGAGGTACATCACAGTGTGTGTGGTGGGTTATCTTCAGGATTGATCTTGAAGAGGGATACAAACCAAGAAATAGATTAGATGGAGTACAGGTACAGGTACAGTGCAGCTGTTTATCTCCAAGTGGGAGATTGTTAGGTTATGGAGCTAAAAGCTTCACTAATGCAAACATGGAGGAGGTTGCAGGATGAGTTGCTGAGTGTCAGAAGTCTTTGGCGTTGGTCTGGCCAACCGACGTCGGCAGGTAGGCGACAGGAAGCAACCGACGTCGGTCATGGATCGGCCGACGTCGGCGACCCCCAGGCGGACAGGGACCGATGTCGGTCGCCTGTGTGGTTCGGACTGCGCTTATTACGGGCAATTAGCTAACGAACCAAGTGTTTGCATGAAGAGATCTATTTTTAGACTGAGAGCTGCGGATCTAATTATTGTAATTAGATGTCTAATTATTGTTTGGATAAGATCTATATAATAGACTCATGGTTGTATTGGAAAAGTGTTCTAGTTTGAGTTGAGCAAAGTCTGCTCCTTCTGTGTGTGAAGAGAGTAAGGGTGTTCCTCCTAGTTCCCTATCAGTGCCAAGCTTGGTGCTGGTTGGAGAATCATAAGGACTTGGTGAGGCAAGGACAAGGGTTCTTCAGGGTGTAGAGTGATCTACATGGTAAGTAAGATCGTTGATCTGTAGGTGTATGTGTGTGTAAGGTCAAGGTTCACAGGTGTGCAGAACCGTGTTTGATTTGCAGGTGTGCAAGATCATATAGACAACAACACAACAGGGAGTAGTATCAGGTAGGATCTACTTAGAGTACAGGTGTGTACTCGGATAGAGCTAAGAGGAAGGCAAGGGAGTTCCTTCCATAAGTATGGTCTGTTGAGGTGCAGGTTATTGCAGGTTCATGGGAGATCTACTTGAAGTACTTTGAGTACTTGTGGAGTGCGTGGAGCACTTGTGGAGTGCGTGGAGCACAGGTGTAAGGTGAACACCAACTCAGTATATGAGTTGGGTGTTGGGACCTAGTAGAGAGAGCTTTGAGGAGAGAATTACTGTTCACTTGAGGTGAGGGAAACCTCTGTAAGGTGGTGGAGAAGAAGTGGCATCTTCTTTATTGTATTCTTTTCTGTAAGAGTTATTAATACAAGTTGTGTATTGTCTCTCATATTCTGTGTTATTCTGAATTCTAGTTACTTATTGATTCTGGTTATTTCCGCATATTAAGTTGCTTGAATTTGGTAATCAATTGTGTGCTTCCGGGTTGGTCCTATTGCCCAACATTTAATGTTATATCACAACCACCATAAAATCTTCAAGTACAAGCTCCACCAAGGAGTCAATTTTTATGGTTATCTTCACCTCCTCATGTGTTATTACAAAAGATACTTGAATTCAATATTATTAATCTTAATCCACCATTAAAAGTTGCTTTTTATAGACCATAATATAAAATATTTGATGGAAATGCATTTTGTGATTACCATAGATGTGTTAGACATTCTACAAATTGATGTATGAAAATCAAGCACAAGATCCAAGACCTTATCAATGAGAACATTATTGATATTGGAACATCTAATGAAGAGGCTAAGCCACCAAAAAAATGAGAATGAAAATTTGAAAATTTACAAGTATCCTTTTTCAAATCATGAAACACAAGATTAAAAAAATAAAATTTTGAAGTACATTATGCATATAATGCTCATCCTCCTCCTCCTTCATATGGACATATACTTGATATCATCATTGGTACAATACAATCAATAAAGCATCATGCCTCATGATTAAATATGATGATAGTGAACTTGTTGATGATGATTATGATAGACATGAACTATTCGTTATATCATATGCTGACATACAACCTATCTAAAGTGTTATGATAGACAATGAATCAATTGAAAATGTGTGTGTGATAACATTTATAGATTTTATAAGATATACAGAGAAATATTATACGTTACATTTAGAGTTGTGAAATAATTTGATGGTCAAACATAGGATACTATTGGACATATCATAGTACCACTACAAGTGGGAACTCTTACTATGCCCACTCCATTATTAGTTTTACCAAGCATAATTATCTTTAACATGTTATTGTGATGACCTTGGATATAAAAAAAAACAAGATCACTACCTTCTACAGTTCATAAATGTCTCAAATATATTCATAATAATAAAGTGGTCAAAGTTTCAGGCATAAAATATGAATATCCTTTGGAATAAATGATGTTTAGTCTATATGAAATAAGAAATTAATCATGTCTATAAATCAATCCTAACTTGGAGAAGATAGATCATATTTACACTTACGATCGGGGATACATTAGATAATTGGGAAAATGACAAATATGGGGATCCACTAGACCCAATTAGGGGATCTCTTCCAAAAATAAACAATGTTAGGGAGGGTTCCAAAGCCTCCAATCAAGCACAATAATGTAATAAACATAATTAAGCCATATGTTTTCATATTTAACTAAATAAATAACAAATAAAGTATAATAATAGTGCTCACCAAATCTTGTGGCACAAAGTAGAGGTAATAAAAAAAGAAGAAAAAATGCATAAGAGACATATACTCACATCAATGTATACATAATCTTAATACATGGAAGAGACATACAAATGCTTATCTATATACTCTTATAAAGGAGGAATAAAGTTAGGAATAATTACCTTTGAAGATGAACTCATCGAGCTTCAATCTCTTCCTTGGTCAAGGTTCTTCATAAGAGGTTGTTGTGGTATGTAAGGATGACAAAGATAAATCATCTATAGGATACACAACCTATCAATGCATCCAATATAATTCTCCATAAGACAAGATATATACTTTAAATTTTTTTATGAAGCTCTAAGCTTGTTCCTCAAGTAGAATAGTGGATAAGCATATGCACAATAGTTGTTACTTATTTTTCTCTTCTCTAAATAATGGTGAAATGATCTTTTATATATGTGTGGATTGAACCCTAAGATATTATGAAGATTTTAGCTAACAAAGTCAACCCAATTGACATAGTACAAATATGGATAAAAATTCACTAGGTCATAGGATAGATCAGCCAAGAACTAACCTATACCCTAAATGAATTTTACCCAAAACAGTACAAGATCAACCTAGTCGACTTAGTACAAAAAATAGTCAAAAGGGGATTGAGGCTAGGAAAAGGGGAAAAAGGTGTGAAATGACTAAGGAGTGTGAAATATAGAAGAACAATATTAAGGGAATGGTTTTTAGGAGACAAGTGTGTAGATAACAAGTGGCAAAAAGGACAACAATCTTTTGAAGCACTAATGTATTCTCACCCCTTTCTTGGTGCACCCCTTAAAGTGTGCACTTAGAGAGATTGAGACTCGATAGGTTCCTACAAGATAAAGAGTGTCGATAATTGATATATTTTTGAAGATATTATGTGTGTACATATGCCCTACTCAAAACTCATCATGTGCCATATGAGTGCAACACATGATGGTGCTTCGAGAATAGAACATTATAACACATAACATTGATGCTAAGTAAAGTGTAGTAAGAAGTAAATAAGATAAATGAAATGACATAATTGAAAAACACATACATTTACTTACCTTAGTGCTGTAGATAAATAAAGATATGAAAAATATGTGAAGGCATCTAATGTAAGGAACATTAGGTAAACTTGTAGAGATTAGTGCAAAAAAGAGTGAAAATTTCAAATTTTTGTAATATAGGCATATAGTAGTGGAAATGATTTTATACAATGTCATGATTCCATAAATTTTTACGGTTTACAAAATGGGTTAGTCAAAATAAAGATATGATCAAAATAAGAAATATGATGATAAATATTTGAAAGGTAAAGAATTGTGAAAAGTAATTTTTAAATAGGCCAAAAAGAAAGTCATTTACTTATTGTTTGACTTATTTTGAGACAAAAATAGAGCTTTGAGAGAGAAAAAGGCAAGGGGCTAAGATGGTGAGGAGACAATAACTGAGACAAGAGGGACATCCAACAGCCATAATGGGTGCAACACAAGTAGGCAATTAAGAATTTCAAACTTGTTTTTGAATATTTTATTAGAATTAAGTGTTTTATAAATAATGTAATTTAAGCCAATTTTAAAAATTGAAATGAAACCCATATAATTGTTAAGGGTACTAGAGGAAAAAATGGTAAATGGGTTGAAAGGAATCAAAGTAATAACTATTCAAGGCATTTATTACAAGCAGGGAAAGGAGTCAATAGTTTGAACCAACAGGGTCAACCCAGTCAACCTAGTAGGCTAAAAATTTGAATTCCATAATGTTGGCTTAGTAGGTGTAGGATGACTTATTTATTTTTTCAAGTTGCCAACTTAGTACCTCACTACTAACTTAGTAGGTTAATACAGTTTACTGAATTAGTACTAAGGGGAGGGGAAAGTAAAGGGTTGACTTAGTTTGTTAAGTCAACATGGTCAAAATTAGGATTATTTGGTCAATTTAGGGTTTGACTATGTAACTATAATAGTATGAAAATGCATGAAATAGGCCAAAATAGTACTAAAAAGGACTAAAATGATTGACTGAGTACTAAAATAGCCAAGTAGGCTCAAAATAGGTCAAATTAGTTAGAAATGGATAAATGAAAAAAAATTAGATATGTTTTTGTTAAAATTTAAAATAAATGTATTTAATTATGAGTGACATGGAGGTCTAATACATCTTTTAGTGTTTGATGGTTACAAAGGCATCAGAGATTTTGGCATTTAGTGGATGCAACATGGTTCCTAGACCTTTTGGAGTGATTGATAGTTGAGGATCGATCTAGATTAAGCACATTAGGTCTAGGAGCTATTATGGATATGTGTTGAGTCTCATTGAGTGTTGATCTTGTATTCATATTCTTGGGAGCTTGGTAATGATTGACTAACACTTTGAGATGGGTGGTGGATGGGGATACAATTGAGGTGGGTATCACCTAGAGGATGTCCATGTTATTCTTGGACTATCAATAATAGGTACACCTATGATCCTGAGGGTACCAAATAGATAAGAAGAGAGGCAAGGCTTAACATTGTAGGTGATGAGATCAGATAAGATATATCACAAGCTAAGATTTATCTTCTTTGACATGTATACAGCTCAAATTTTGGATATTTGAAAGGCACTGATAGGACTTGTGATATCATGAATGCTATGTCACAAGTCAGATGGAAAGGTAATACTATATGTGATAGACTTATGCTAGTCTATTTTAGAGCAAGGGAACTGTATGATCTAGGTTATGTCATATAGGTCTAGCTCATTAATGATATGTATGGGATGTTTTCTAGAGGAAAGAAGACCATGGGGTTGGTGATTTTGCTATGTTCTTCAATATATGAGAAGTTTTTGATGTATTGACTACCTGGGTTGCTCCATGTGGTTGATGATCAGTTGCTTCAAGTACAAAGGTGGTTGTAAGATTAGGTGGTATGGGTCATGCCCCATGTGCTAATGCTATAGATAGTCATGAGAGAAGATATCGTATGACAATCATTGTTAGAGGTAAAATCATTGAGAGGGGGGTGAATCAGTGATGCAAGATATTCCAACTTTAATTCTAATCATTTCAAACCCTTAATCAATTACCATAAGTATTCATATAATATACATGTCATTCATAAAAATGAACAATAGATAATGAAATATCACACACATAACACAAGATATATGTGGGAAACCCTCTTAGGGGATAAAACCCACTAAACCCTACAAGATGGACTATAGTCCTATAATGATAAGATCTAATTTAGATAAGAAAAAACTGATCAAGGAACACCTATCTCTTAATTTAGTGAGACAACAATCCCTTAAGGAGATACAACCCTTGTCTAGCTAAGCAACCATAACAACTAAACCTTTAACAAGTTTCACCTTGCAAGGTGGAACCAACCCCTTAGATGTTGAGCATCCAAAACAACACCTATGAAATGAAAATCTCATTAACATTGATTGCCTACCAATCTGATGGAGATATAATGTATATCAACTCTATCCAACTGTTCACACTCTCTCTATCCTTCACACAAACATCATCTATCCTTCACTCACATTCAAAGCATCCAAAATAGTCTTTTAGATCAATCTAGAAGTCTTCACTCATCCTAAATATTCCAAACCATAGAGCACTATTATGACATTATAAATATGACCTATAGGTCATGCACACCATCAGCTAGCTCTACTCTTCAACCCAAACATTCGGTACACTCCCTCTCTTCTTTCCTTCACTCCTTAACTCTTCTCTCTTCACCACTCTTATAAGCCTATAAACCATCACCTTTGGTTTCATTATTTATAGAGTTTTCATGATTATCAACTTCTTGGTTGGCATTAGACATGTCTTAATACTTAAGTATTATATCACACAAATACAAAGCTTAATACCATCCTGTAGTTTGGCTATAGTGTCCATGATTCACCCTTAAGTAGCTACACCTTTCAATTAGGCCTTAGTAGTCCTTATAAATCTCATGGAGACCTATTCACTATTTTAGCACTTCAACGAGAAAATTAGAAATACATGACCACTACCAAATGCATAGGTTTACTTTGCATGACCCCTTTAAAATCCTCAAGTTTTTATAGTCATAAATACACTCCTCTATGTGATCTCAATCAACTCAAACATTAGCCTTGTACATAAGAACACCATGAATGAACACACAGTTAACTTCTAAAGCATTGTTCATACTCAATATGGATTGATCAAACCTCTAAAATCAATATAGATGATCTTCATGGAGTTGACAATACTGTCCAAAGCCAAGTCACCTTAAAATATCCAAATACCATCAGAACAAGCTCAATTATCCTTCTTGGGTCACTTATAGAACATGATCAAACACATAGTCAACATTGGAGCCCAACATATTTGATTGTATAAATAATCATACATTAGATGCACCTTTAATTTCTATTAAACTTTGATTTTTACATGACCTTTAAATTCACCTTGGATTAAAATTTAGAGGCAAAATACTAAGCACTGATTTTTCCCTTTGTAAATTCAAATGCCAATGGTCACAATTAAATGTCAAACAATTTTCCATCATCCCATGTCTTTGCATCTTAGATGAAAAAAACACAATCAATATCCTAAGAAGTAGCTCACTTTTTACCTTTACTAAACATTTGTCACTTTGAACTCATCTTGTGCTTCCTGGTAATGTTGAACAAATATGCACTGTTGATCTTCTTGAGAGTAGCCTAATATTTAACTAACTCACTATTAAATATAGAACACTTGTCATCATCTCATTACTTCCTAACACTTTAGAATAAACATTCTCCATTAATATCCTTAAGAGTATACTAGTATTTAACCTTTTCTCACTGTTAAACATCAAACACTTGTCATCATCATCTTGTTGCTTCTTAATAGTTTGGAACAAATGTGCTCTATCGATCTCCTCGATAGAGCATCAACATTAACATGTTAAGCATTGAAAAATTTCACCTCTTTGACTTAATATGCATCACAAATTTGCATGTATGAACACCTATTCACTATTGGATCCTTATTTAGTATTGATATTTATCTTTGCTTAAACAATAGGCACTTTGACCTCTTTCAACTACATGTATTGTTGATCTCTATTTTACGATCACTCCCTCACCATTGATCTTATCTGACAGGATTCAATCTCACTATTAGATGTCTGACAAGTATAACACTCATCATTATATCTTTATCTAGTGAGATTAATTTTGCACAGTATATCTATGATGTGATTAAATATGTACCATTGGATCTTTGATATCACAAAATGTAAATATGGATAAGTATGGAAACTTAGTGAACTTTTATTTGAGAATCCAAATTTTCACCTTAATAACTCTTACTATGCTAAATTTCATGACCTAAAACTTGGACCGTATTATCTCCTCACATAGGGTAATCCATACATATATCAATCTACTCTTGTAACCTTCACACATGTGAAATATAACATCATTAAAATGCCTACTCAGATTTTTTTATCACAAAAATAACTATGCCTAAATGAACATAATGAAGAACCATATGAATATCATGCACTTACACAATCTCTCCAATCATCCTTTACCTCTAATAAGACCCCTCACACATTATAAATAATTATTACTCATCCCTAATCTTCTCTAAACAATCAAACTCTAAAGATCAACCAAGCCTTCTTCAAGCATACTAAGGCAAGCACATTGCACACTTTATAATTAACACTTAGACTATCAAGACACTTCATCCACTTACCTAGACACATCTATGACATCACTAAAACTCTCCAACAATCTCCCCATTTTTAATTTATTTCAACACCCATCATACAACTCACCTTCCTTCTCTCTCTTCAAGCACTCTCATAATAGGAATCTTCTTCCCCATTGACATAATGAAAAAGTGGGTACAAACTAATATTGAGGGCCTAAAAATCCACCAATAGGTTATTAACACCTTATAAATATGATACAAACTCCCCCATACCTTGAGCCTACCTCTTCTTGTCTTGACACCTTCCTCTTGTTATATGCCAACACTCTCTTTAATCAAGTATTGTAACCAATGAAGAAAGAACACACAAATGCACTAAAATCTAATGGAACTCACCAAGAAATATCTAAGAGGGACTTACCCTAAGATATTTGATTCATTTCACCTCTTGAGTATATTCAGATCTCCAAACACCATGAATAACCACCACATAGGCTTACTAGGCTTCTCTCTCAAGCTATCCTAAGGACCACCAAAAAAACTTCATGCCACTCACAAAATATGAAATATGATATAAACCAACCTAAGAACTCTCCTTGAAACACTCATGCCTTGATATTTTTTATAACTAAGCAAAACTATCAAATCTTTACACTAGGCCTGTTTAGACTCCTTATAGCCCTACATGGAACTTGGATAGCCCACAACTTTCACTAGACATACCTTTAAGACTTGAAAATTGATATATGGAGCACTCTCATATTCCCCCTTAATAAATTTTTTTGGTCACCTATCTCATCATATGTAACATACTTCCTTCATAAACCTATAACCCAAATAGGCTTCCATCTTGACAAAAACATGAATAACTTGAAAACCACAAACCTTCAAATATATTTGAAGCTTGATTTGACAACCCATTTGGCCAATTGAATCTATTAAGAAGCCTCAAATCTCAAATAATAAGGAAAGCCACTTTTATATCATAGCCCAAAATATTAGAATATCAAAACAAATAAGGTCAACAAACCTCCTTTTGGTCAACATCTACCTCTGAAACTTCTTGCACACCTAGAGACAACCATCACACACTTCTAGACCAATATTTGAGCCTTCAAATCTTTGGGAACCTTGAATTTATATACCACGGATTTGTCTTGAAAAAAGAAAGATAAACTCAGGAGCATACATACTTGCTTCTCCACAAGAAAGATGTATCCTAAGAAGCATAGGGAGAGACACCCTACTTCAAAATGTCCTAAAATAATGTGAAACTAGGATTTGACCATAAATCCTTAGATTCCTTCTCCTCCTTGGTCATCTGATACTTGTAGTTCTTCATATTCTTCTTAGGCTTAAAATAAGCAACATGCTCATCCACTACAATATTCTCCTTTTTTTGGGATTGGATTGACAATACATAGAGACAACATAGATTCATAATATACTTTTTCAATTAAAGAATCCATGTTCAAAACCTCATCACTAGGCACTGAAAACTAATGTTTTTTGCATGAAACTTGCTTAGTAACAATAGAATGTTCACTTAGATCCATACTCACCTCAGAACTAGCCTCAACCAATACCTTCATATGCTCTTTGAGCTTGGTCTCTTCATTCATAACATGAGTAGACAATGAGATCACATGGCATTATTAAAATTCTATAGAATTCTCCACCATAGTAAATAGATTACTTCAACCTGTAGACTCATCCTAACTCACATTTACCACCTTTGGTTTCTATGAGTTAACTTTCCTTCTTCCTTGTACTCTAGGAGCCTAATTAAACTTATTTTGGATTGATAACCTTTGCTTTGAGAACCTAGCAATGTGATCAATCTATTAATAGTTTTATCAAACCATTCTTCTTAAAGAAAACTCAACTTGCCTTTCTTGATTTAGACAAAATCTTGTAATGTGTCCTATGTCATAGAAACTATAACACTTAATACCTTCTACAAGAATCTCATCCTACCTTTCTTTATTTGAACAAAATATTTCAATATGTCCATTATTTTGACAATTGAAACAAACTACTCCTTTTGAAGAAGACTCACCTTGCCTTACCTTATTTAGACAACACCTAGAAAAGTGTCCCTTATCAAGACAATTGAAGCACTTAAATTTATCCATACCATTTGATTGATGACCCCCATCATAATTCCATGCAAACTCATTTCTAATATGTCTCTTTCATTCTCTATCCCTATGACCAAATTGATTACATGTGTAACACTAAACATTGAAACTTCATACCTCATGGTATTTGGTTGTCTAATTTGATTTGTCTTCATTATGCCAATACTTTCATTCCTTGTTTGATGATTTTTATTCAAATATTGATTTTCCTTGTTCACATTAGTCTTCATCTTATCTTGAGTTGCATTTTTTGGTTCGTCTTTGTATCCAAGACTAGTTCTATCACTTGCATACTTTTGACCACTCAGAATATTGTCTAGATCACTTGAGCTCTTTTCAAATCTCATAAATTACTTCACCTTACTATATGTCTTCTCTAACTAAACTTTTAATGAATAATTTTCAATTACATACCTTTAACATTCATCTTCTTTAGCTTTTAGACCTGTAGATAGTGTTTCCAATTGATAACTGGGATGATTGACCATATCTTCGTGTTCCTTGGTGTCTTCATTAATTCTTGATTTATGCACACTAAAATGATCCTCATAGTCCTTAATTTGTGACTTCATATTCTTGTTAATATTCTTCTCAATATTTAATTCTTCAAGTTCATTCATCAATTCAATCTCACATTCCACCTAATATCTATCAACATTTGAATCACTCCAAGTAGACTCTTTTTTATATGAGCAACTTCCTTCCTCAGCCAAGAAGATGGATTAATCTCCAATAGGTTAATCATATTCATAATCATACCTAGAGTCACTACCTTCACTCTCATCTGATGTACTACAATCTTCTTTGGTGTATATATTCTTCTTTTTCTTGAAGTACTTCTTCTTGTTATCATACTTAGTGAATCCTTTCTTTCTCTTATCAAACATGTGTATTCTTGTCTTCATCTTAACCTTCACCATTATATTCATCATCATTATTCTCATGATTATGAGGGCACTTTCTATCAAAATGTCCTACCTCTTTATAATTGAAGCATTTGAAGGGTAACTTGCCCTTATACTTTTTTAAACCTATTTTCAATTTCCTTGTAAACAAAGTAATTAGTTCATCCTCATCAATATCAGATATGTCATCCTCCTTAGGTTTTTAACTTTTTAACTTCTTCTTTAGATTAATTTCTATCTTGAATTTTGATTCCTTTTTTGGTGTTATATCATCATTTACTCTCATCTCATAGGAAGTAAGGATGCCATGCAATTTATCCATCTTCAATTGGGTAGGATCATGATTTTCTTCTACAATAGATACTTTAGAATCAAACTTGAGAAAGAGAAATACCTTAATACCTTTTTAACTATAGTATCTTCTTCAAGATTCTCTCTAAGACCTCTGATGATATTCACAATCTCATCAACTCTCTATAAAAAATATGCCATAGAATTTTATTTCTTCATCTTCAAATTCTCAAATTGTCTTCAGTGAGTCTACAATTTATCCAACTTAACCTTTGAATCTCCTTCAAAAATAGTCTTCAACATATCCCATATTTCCTTGGTAGATATGCAATGGATTACCTTGGTGTATTTAGTCTCTAAAATACCACAAGTGATAGCATTCATTTCCTTATAATTTCTCTTAAACAACTTCTTATTTGTAGCACTATATGGAGGAAAAGTAGGTGAAAAATAACCATCTACAATAGATTTCCAAGTGTGAAACCCTAGGGACATGATGTAGGTCCTCATCCTTGCACTCCAAAAATAATAATTGGATCCATTGAACATTGGTACTTAGTGGAAAAACCTTCTTGTATTTAATGGCTACCCATATTATACCTTGGATCACTGTGAAGATGTCAAGCCTTTACCAAAAATACCTACTCTCATACCAACTATTAGAGGTACAATCACTAGGGAGAATCAATGATGCAAGATATTCCAACTTTAATTCTAATCCTTTCAAACCCTTAATTAATTTCCATAAGTATTCATAGAATATACAATTCATTCATAACAATGAGAAATATATAATTCAAGATCACACACACAACACAAGATCTATGTGGGAAACCCTTTTGGGGGATAAACCCCACTGAACCTTGCAAGATGGATTATAGCCCTATAATGACAAAATCTAGTTTATACCAGAATCAATTGATCAAGAAACACTTATCCCTTAATTTATTAAGACAATAATCCCACAAGGATCTACTACCCTTGTCTAGTTGAGCAACCACAACAACTAGACCTTTAGAAATTTTCACCTTGCAAAGAGAAACCAACCCCTAGATGTTGAGCATCCAGAACAACACCTATAAAATGAACATCTCATAAACATTGATTTCCTACCATTATAATGGAGATACAATGTATATCATCTTTATTTAACCCTATACACTCTCTCTAGCCTTCACAAATTCATCATCTATCCTTTGCTCACATTCAAAGCATCCAAAATAGCCTTTTGGATCAACCTAGATTTCTTTCCTCATCCTCAATCTTCAAACCTATAAGAGCACTATTATGACATAAAAAATATGACCTATAGGTCATACACGCCATCATCAACTAGATATTATTTTCAACCCATCCACTAGTCACATTCCCTCTCTTATTTCATTCACTCATCAAATCTTTGCTCTTCACCACTCTTATAAGCCTAGAAACCATCACCTTTGGTTTCACTATTTATAGAGTCTTCTTGGTTATCAAATTCTTGGTCAGCCATAAGACTTGACTTAACCCTTAATGATTATATCACATAAAGACACAACTCAATACCATCCTCAGAGGTTAGCCTCTACATCCATGGGTCACCCTTAAGCAGCTATACCTTTCAATTAGGCCTTAGTAGCCCATACAAGTCTCATGGAGAACTATTCACCCTTTTAACACTTCATCAAGTAAATTAGAAACACAAGACCACTTACATATGCATATTTCCACTCTACATGACACCTTTGACATACTAAGTGATTACATTCATCATTACACTCCTCTATGTAAGCTCAATCAACTCAAACATTAGCCTTGTACATAAGAGCACCATGAACGAACACACAATCAACTTTTTAAGTATTTTTCATCCTAAATATGGATTGATTAAAAAAAATCCACAAAAATTATGTTCATATAGTCTACAACACTCTCTAATATCTAAGTCACCTTCAAACATCCAAATACCATCAGAACAAGCTCAATTATCCTTCTCATGTCACTTACAGGACATGGTCAAACACAGTCACATTTGCATTCAAATATCTTTTATTTTAAAAATAATCAAAACTTTTAACTAGTTTTTATAGATTTAACTTGAAGTCCTATTCAAATTTTCTTTTTACATCACCTTAAAATTCATCCCAAATCAAAAGTTATAGGCAAAATACTAAGCACTAGTTTTTCTCATTGCAAATTCAAATGCCAATGGTCACAATTAAACATCGAATAATTTGTCATCATCTCGTGTCCTCACATCTTAGATAAAAAATGCACCATCAATCTTATAAAAAGTATCTCTCTCTTTACATTTGATAAATATCATTCACTTTGACCTCATCTCATGCTTCCTAGCAATTTTGAATAAATATTCACCATCAATCTCCTTGAGAGTAGCCTGATCTTAACTAGCTCACTGTTAAACATCAACACTTGTCATCATCTCACTACTTATTGACACTTTGGAATAAACACAATCCATTGATCTCTTCGATATTAGCCTGATATTTAACCTTTATTCACTATTAAACATCAAACACTTTTCATCATCTTACTACTTGATGATAATTTGGAACAAGCATGCTCTATCAATCTCCTTGAGCGTAGCCTAGAAATTAACATGTTAAACATAAAACACTTTAACCTCTTTGACTCAATACACATTGTAAATATACATGTAAGAACACTTGATCACTATTGTATCCTTATTTTTTTCATGATCTTTACCTTTGCTTAAACAATAGGCACTTTGACCTCTTTGACTCTACATGCACCATTGATCTTATTTGATAGGTTCATGCTCACCATTAGATATTTGATAAGTATAACGCTCACCATTATATCCTTATTTGGTCAGATTATTTTTTCACTATAGATCTATGATGTGACTAAATTCATACCATTGGATCTTTGATATCACAAAACACAAATATGGCTAAGTATGGGAACTTAGTGAACTTCTATCTGAAAATCCAACTTTGCACATTAATAACTTTTGTTGTAGTAAATTTCATGAACTAAAACATGGAAAATATGATCTTATCAAATAGGAGAATCCATCCATGTATTAATATTCTATCATAACCTTCACACATGTGAAATATAATGTCATCAAAATGCCTACTCAGATTTTTTGTCACAAAACCAACTATGCCTAGATGAACACAATGAAGAACCAACTAAATAGCATGCACTTACACAAGATATCCAATCATCCTTGACCTATAATAATACCCCTCACACATTATTAATAGTTTAGACTCATCCCTAATCATCTTTAAATAGTCAAACTCTGAAGATCAACCAAGTCTACTTCAAGCATACTAGGACACACACATTGCATACTTTATCATTGACACTTAGATAATCAAGGCACTTCATCGACTCACTTATACACCTCCATGATATAACTGATAACCCTCCAACATCTATATGGTAGCATTGTGATAGTATTGCCTAATTGGAGGATGGTGGCACCAACATTAGTATGAAAACATATTATAGGCCACTACACCTAGTGGATAGAGGTGTATATAATGGCACACATACTAGGATAGTTGGGAATCCCTCACCTAATAGCTATTATAAGGGTGACCACATTTTGGTCTAGATATACAAGAGATCCAAGTGGGAGAGGAGTGGGACCTTTAATTATTATACCAAAGACCAAACCATGATGTGAGAGACCATACATAGGTTGATCATGATGGCCAATAGATATAGAGGAGATGGATGTGGATGCAGGAGTGCCAGAGGTATCACAACCATGACAATATTAGGAGTGGTGACCACATTAGAGATTACAATAGTGAGAGAGAGCACAGAGGGTGGTCATCCTAGATGACCCATTAGGCATGCTAGGATAGAGCTAGGTGATATAAGTACCATTGAGGTATAACTTGAGATGGGCATGGGTGATGATCCCAAGATTTACATTGATTGGGAATCATCCCATAGACAAGGTAATTTTAGGATGAATCTATGGAGAGACCATACTCAATTGTCTCAAAAATGGGGAGATGGTGATAGGTGACACTCAGAGAGGTAATAAATTGATATTTGATTTTATTTTTTAATGTAGATTATATATATATATATATATGATATAATATCTATCTAGTTTTCATTTTGTAGATCTTATGGAGGAGGAAGATATATGGGGATCCTTTGTGAGGGGATTACTCTATGATATATTGGATGAGGTGATGATGCCATACAAACCTGCTATACTAGATGATCCCATGATACTGTCTACCCTAACTTAGGTCAACTAGTTTAGACTAGTAGGAGAGGAGGAAAGATGAGTATAAGAGGATAGGGATAAGTGATAACCACCAATAGGGGTGGGAGTTGGAGAGGCATAGGCATGGTAGGCATTGGCTTAAGAGAGAGCCATGCATATGGCTACCATGACCCAACTAAAATAGGTACAGGCCCAATTGGCCAATCTATAGGGATAGGTGACTGGTTTGAGATCTTAGATAGCCTTTTTATAGTGTGTTATTCATAGGGGACTATCTGAGGCATCTATGGGTAGTGTGGCTAGTCCATGAGATAGACATGATAGAGCCCATCCTTACGGTTGGAGTGATGTATATTTTTGTACTTTGTATCAAAAACATATGATAAATATATAGATATCTCATTTTGATAGTTGCATTTTGATCTTATGTGTTTGTATCATGGTTGTGGTTGTGGATGTATGAATATATTTATTTTTATCACATGCATTTAGCTTCTATTGTATATGATATAAAAAATATGTGTTATGGTTTCTTTTCTAGCATTATGTAGGACACATGCATGTTTAAAAATAAACATGTGAAAAAGGACTTGGCTAAGTATAATCAATCAAAAATAAATGTACAACACATTATTTCATGTTGGGAAATATGTAATAAAAATAAAATGACTAAGTATAAGAAACTAAAAGGTGGTAAATAAGAGGGTAAAAGGTTTTTTTAAAACCAAGAGAAAGATTGGTAACAAATTAAAATAAGTAAAATCACACTAAATCACATTGAGAAGTATGAAAATAAAGTAATAAAATGAAAATCACTTTGAAAGAATAGATGGTATAAAAAACATCAATTAATTAAATCAATCACACTAAATATAAGAAACTAAAGGGTGGTAAATAAGAGGGTAAAAGGTTGTTTTTAAACCAAGAGAAAGATTGGTAACAAATTAAAACAAGTAAAATCACACTAAATCACGTTGACAAGTATGAAAGTAATGTAATAAAATGAAAATCAATTTGAAAGAATAGATGTATAAAAAAATCAATTAATTCAATCAATCATACTAAATCATGATGGGAAGTATAAAAGATAAAAAAATTAGAAAATTTTGGTTTTAAATTTATCACACTAATTCAAGCTGAGAAGTATGAAAAAATTTAAGAAATGGTTGTATTCTTACATGCAATCAAAAAATAAGAAAATAAAAGTGAAAGAGTAATAAATTAAGCATAAAAACATAATAAATCAAGATGGGAAGCATGTTAATGATGTGTAACTTCATAATCAATCACACCTTATCTCATATTTGACACATGTAAATTTGTTGTGACCTATATTATTAGAAAATTTTGTGAAGAAGGCTAGGTCCTATACATGGTCTTACAGTGCAACTCACAAAGGGAACACCAGTGAGGTGGAGTTAATGTGAAAACATGGTAAAAAGGTGTGTTGGTAATAATAATGTTAAAAATTGGTAATTTATAAGGAAGGCCAAGTCCTATCCATGGTCTTACAATGCAACTCACAAATAGAATCCCTAGGAGAGTGATCAATGAACAAAACAATATTTCTCAAGGGGGAATATTAGGAGTATAGTTAATGAAAAAGGGAATGTAAAAATCATAACATAGGCATCTTATGAGAATACCTTAGGAGATATGAGGCATATTAGGGACATGAGAAGACACTAAGTGACTAGTGACCATCAATGTACAAAGGAAACTTGTTCAATATAGACACAAAGTTGTGTAGGAAAATAAGTGTTCCACTAAGATCAACTCATAAAGGTAGATTCATACAATAAAATTAAAATGGATATATCTTCCCACGATGTGTTCCCCATTCCTCAAGAAACCTTACAAATCTATTGGTTTACTACAAAGATTGGGTACTTATGTGAGAAAGTAGTTAGCACTAAAAGATTTTTTTATTCTCTTTTTATAATCTATTGGCCTACCACACCCCAATGGACCTCTAATATATTGTGAGACCAACTATGGAGTTAGAGCTGTGAATAGAAGAAAGATATGTGATTTGAATCACATATTTTAATGTGATTTGACTTTTCATAATTTTTAATGTTGCCTTTTGGATCATTACCTATTATTAAATGATTTGGATTTTGAATATTTTGATGGATTTTAAGATTCCTCCTCCATACGGTCTTGGAATGACCAATCATGAGAAATAGATTGATTCACATGAATGAGCTTTAGATTTAGGCTAAAGGAAGATAAGTACCCAGAGACAAGACTAACTAGAACACTTAGGCTTAACTATGAACCAACATGTTTTCTCAAGTCTCAACCATGTATATACTTAGTTTGTAAAAATGAAGAAGGGGAAGAAAATGAGATTTAAATTGGACAGGTAAAAGATTATAATGAGATGAATTGTTTTCTAACTGATCACATGGTATATAAAGAATGACTAAAAGGGAACAAGGTTTGTATAACCAAGTCACAATGACAATTATTCATGTTTATAGAGATAAGATAGAAAACAATCATGAAAAATAGAATAAGGGAGTCTTAAAAAATAAAATCAAGAAAAAAAAGGATGAAATGATAAAGAATAAGTTCATAAGCAAACATAAATGATATTATAAGCAATGTAAAGTGTGAAACCAAAGTCACCATGTAAGATAAATAAGAATTTGACACAATGTTAAATGATATAACAAATAGATAAAGTAACATTGGAGAAAATGTCCAATCAAAATGAGAATGTGAGAACATCATGCATGTGTTCATAAGTAATGATATATTTATCCACACACATTATCCAAAACATATTATAAGACTTTATGAAGTTGAATGCAAACTACATCTAATGTCTCATCTATCTTTAGTAAAAATTGGGAAAATACTTCATATCTAATCTCCTCAATAGAAAAGATATGAATTCTTGATGGATCATGATGAGGAGGTTTATTAGGTAAGGGATGCTCAAGATAATGCATGGGAGTGGTTTCTATAGGAGATGAAGGGATCACCAATGGGAAAGGATCCATAAGTAAGGGACTCATAGGTAGAGAAGGATCCATAGGTGAGGGAAGGTCCAAAGGTGAATGATTCATGGGTGGAGGAATAGGACATGAAGAAGGGACCACAGGAGGAGATGAAACCATGGGGGAATGAGGGGGAGCCTTCTTATAAGAAAAACTTATGGGAAGAATGGTAAAAGGTGTGGGAATAGTTGAAATATGATCTTTAATATGCTGTTAAAGGATGTGGAAATAATTGGTGTGATAGATACCACATTGGTGCCATAAGCAATATACCTCTCCATATATAGAAATATACTTAGGTAGTACCTTCAAGGGAGGTATAGCCTTGTATAAGGACTGACAAGTAGTAGGATGTAAAGTATTAATATATTATCATAGTTTGTGATAATGCATGGATGAATGTTTATCTATGTTATGAAAGAAACAAATATGCCTATGAGTAGTCTTGGTAGGTGTAATCTCAATAGGATGTGTAGCAGGAATGGTAAGAACTTGGAAAAGATCATCAACCCATTTGGTGGGTAAAAAATCTAGCTATGGTAAAGGGATCAAATCATCACCAAGAGGAGGTTGTGTTAGTGGAGAGATAAGGCAAGGATCGATATTAGGAGAAATAGGAATGGAAGTAGGAATAGACTTAGCTAAAGTGGGTATAGGAATGGGATCTAAATTGGGCTCTATTGAGGGAGGGGTAGGATTTATAGAAGGCTGAAGGAGAGTTGCATGTATCTCAGGGATAAATAGGCTATAAGGGTCATGTTACCTAACAAAGTGATAGGGTCCAATCATAAAATGATCCATAAGCATACTCCTATGAGGTTATTCAAAAATTGGAGGTTTTCGCACCATCTATACCCTATGATAAATAGGAAAAATACTAAAATTATGAATTATATATGATAGAACATAGGAAGATATACTAAAATATTGAAGCAAAGAGGAATGATAATGGATAATATCAGCATCATAGGCTTGAACAAGACCTCATAAGAATGGATCATCTAAGGTATAACCATCATCATAACTAGGTGTGTAAATATAAGTGACACAAGTAAGGATAACATTGTCATCCAATGAGGTGTGATGAATGGAATGTTGAGTCTATGTTAAGATAATGAGGATGTCATCACAAGGTGGTTGATGAGAATGGGGTTTCAAAGAAGTGGGAAGCTGAGAGATGAGATGAGGTGATAGATCAGAAGTTTTAATCATGAGATTTATCTCATCAGGATCATCATCATTAAAATCTAAGAGGTTAGGGGGAATATTCCCAATTAATTTGTGATGGCTTTTGTAACCTCAAGTGGAATTTATGGGAAAGTTGAATAATTAAGACTCATAAAATGAAACACTTGGCAATGGTTCAAGGGTATGAATCTTAAATACAACCCTATCTTAAAATTGTTCGATATTCCAAGGGTTGGTGTCACCCTAAATCCTATAGATGGTTCCATTGTGAGGGAATTTAATGCATTGAAAGGTAGAAGAAGCAACTGATCTCATATGATAAGTCTATGGCCTACCAAAAAAAATGTTTTAAGATAAAATAAATTTAAATATAATCACCTTCATATGAATGGTGATAGGTGAGATAGTAATCAGGAGCCACACACAACCTAATGGAGGCATTTTCCTTTGATTATATCCTTGACATGTGTTGCATGTGGATTTGAGATTACATTCATAATATTCAAGGGTTTTGATAAAATTGAGAGAGGCAACAAAAGTGTCACAACCTTTATCAATCAAGGCATGATTTATTTAGATATCATCAATTTAGACATTAATGAATAGAGGAGGATCATTTGTATGAGTCAAAATCTCATCAAGAATCATGAAAGTCATGGGGAATTTGAGGGAAAGAGAAGTGTCCATTATTTCATCAACATGTATGGACATCTCTTCACATTGTTTCAATATGTTATCTTCAGATCCAGATACGATTACTTTGTGTCCTATTAGAAGAAGACAAGGTATGTTCATTTAGAACTAAAGTTACATAAGATATTGATGATGATGCAGAGAGGCCCTCATAAGCTCAATAAATGGGATTTGGGATGCAAGATTAGTGAGTTATATGATAGGATCCCACTCATCATAACCCATTATTATAATATTATAAAGAGGTGCATATTGTTAAAGGATGTCCTTGAAAAGAGGAGCTAAAGTACATTAGAGTTTGTGTTGATAAGAGGTAGAAGGTTTAGTGAGAAGACAAGTTTGTAAATTATGTTGAGAAGATGAAGCAGTTGATGTAGGTTAGTTTTGAGAAGTGCTAGAAGAAGTTTTGATAGGATCTTGAGTTTCATTAGTGTTAGGTAATTAATATGGAGGGATGGTATAAATAGCATGGGAAGTGTTATCCAAAAGAGGAGTTGGAATTGGTTCATAAAATTTTATAAGGTCATCTTGCCCCAACTCATTTAAGTGAGTTGGGGAAAAATCTTAGATAACACAAAATATACGAGACAATGGAGGTGTGTATATATGTTGAGGATCAATGAAATCAAACACCCTTCACATATTAGTCATATTAACCACATTCTCTTCAGGAGTTAGGTCAAGAAGACTATCAACATTATTGGTGGAAGCGGTGGGCTTGTCTTAGTTATCTTCATGAATTGAAAGAGGATCTTTATAGATGGCCAAATGAGTTTTAGCTTGATCCAAAGCTTAAAATTTATTATTTATTTCATGGGTTTTAAAAATAATGTCATAGGCTTGTTGGCATTTCTAAATGATAGAGTCATGGTCAAAATTGGCACCAAGAATAAAATCCATAGCCAAATTATGAAGCTACCTAAATGTTTCATGAGAATGACCCCAACTAACATGATCATACCAAGATTTCATAGGATAAGTGGGAATAAATTCCCATGGGAGAGGCCTTAGTAGAAATTTTTATAATTTGGCTGAGGATAAAGGTTTGTGTAAATTGATGTTATTAGGTGAAGATAAATGAGGATTGGTGAATTGTTGAGAAGGGGGAACTAGTTTCAAAGATTGGTTAGGAATAACAACTTGAATAATGTGAATAGTGTCATAAGAGTCCATGATACCATCATTGGTAGCATGAAAATTCTTTTTATTGAGTGATATATGAGTACCCATAGAAGGTTCAGCTGGATTGAATTGACACATAAAGAAATATTAACATTTAGCTTTGTCAATATTGTCCTCTAAGGTATGTGGAGAGAGAGAGTCTAGACCCGATATTACAACTTGGGAAAAAGAGCATCGGTAAAGAGATGGAAGAGGTTATGATCGGCCATGTTATGTTCACATTTGTTGCACAATATCTTCCATCGTTTAACAAAAGCCTGGGCATTTTCAGTTTCAAGTTGTTTACAATTGATAAAATGGGCTAACATATTTTTAGGAAGATCATTAATTTGGAACTCTTGAACTAGAAAATTTACTAAATCTTCCAAATTAGTAATGGAATGAATTTTTAGTTGGTTGTACCAATATAAAACATCACCAGTGAGATTTTTGGATAATATCTTGGTAATAACAAAGGTATTTATTTTGATCTAGTCTTTATATATATTTCTAAATGTTTTGAGATGAAGAGTAGGATTAGTTGATCCATTGTAATAAATGGTAGGGGTGATGCTTCGTATATCAATAATATTAATCATAAAATATACTGAGTGGGGTGAATCAATATATTATATATATTTTACTTAATCTAATTTTTTTTCTTTAATCCACTTAATCACAAGATATGTAATAGAATTGAAACAATAACATGCACCACATGAGAGAGAGAGAGAGAGAGAGAGAGAGAGAGAGAGAGAGAGAGAGAGAGAGAGAGAGAGAGAGAGAGAGAGAGAGAGAGAGAGAGAGAGAGAGAGAGAGAGCAAATTTTTATGTGGAAAACCAAAGTGGAAAAAACCATGGAGAATAATCTCAAGTATATGAATGAGCACCAACTCAAATTATAAAGTTCATAAGCACTAACTTGTAGGAGCATCAACCCCTTTGCCAAGCACCAACACAACAACTATTTTTGAGCACCAACCGCTTTCAAAGATTTGTTATCACCAACCCATAGGAGTACCAACCCCTCTTGTGTATAAAACACAACTATCTCTCAATGTTGCTTACTCAAAAAATGATATAACTCTACAATATCTCCCACTTTATTCTCCTCTTTTCTTATATAAAATAAATACAAACCATGAACTCTCTTTCATATTACAAATGGCTTCTCAAGCCTTTATTTATAGCTTTTCAAATGGCCTTTGGCATTCACCCTTTGTGTCCCTTCAATCCTCATGGAAAATGGCACCAAAATTGCATGACCCTTTGTATCCTTTCATTTGAAAAGTCACATGGTGACCCTTCATGAGCAAATTCATCCTTTCCCCTTTTGTCTTTGCCTTGGTGACCTTTTGAATTCCTTAAGATGACTCTTCATGGAAAAATGTGCCATACCCTCTTTTGTCTTCACTTAGTGACTCTTGGAATTCCTCAAGATGACTCTTCATGAGAACATGAATCCCATTCCTATTTTATCTTTACTCCATGACTCTTTGACTTCTCCATGGGCCCTCTTTTGACTTTTATGCAACCAAAAATATATTTTTTAATATTAAATAAATATCAACAAACATTAGCCAATATATGAATATTAAAAACACTACTAAATGCAATGGGGCCTTTATCACCAATAATTCTAGACCTTTGATATCAATGACTATATTTCCAACAATCTCCCCCTTTATCATTGATGGTAGCCTCAACTGCCACATCTTAAAACATACACATATTACTATCTATAAAACATACAGTAGCTCCCCCTTACTATAGAAAATGTACCTATTTCTACACATGTTTTTGCACTTGCACCTGTACTCTTACCTATTTATGTTATTTTCCCCCTTTGACATCAATGGTAAAGGTCCTATCCTAGAGATAACACTTATCTCCCCATCAACTAATGTTGATCCTCAACGGTAGGAAGTAAAAAAAATTACTTCCAACTTCTCTCACAGATACTCAAATGTGTCTTTTGGTAGTGCCTTTGTGAAAATATCTACAATCTGCTTTGTAGTACTGATATATTCCATCTTAACCTGTTGATCTATAGCCTACTCTCTCAAGAAGTGATATATGATAGGAATATGTCTTGTTCTTGAATGCATCACTAGATTCTTTGAAATATTAATAGCACCTATGTTTTCACAAAAAATAGAAATAGGATCATCATATTTTACCTTAATATCTTCCAAAGTTTGCTTCATCCAAAGCACTTGAGTACAACACAATACTACTGCAGTATATTCTACTTCAGCTGTAGAAAGTGATACTAAGTTATGATTCTTACTTAGCCATGATACTAAGCTATCACCGAGGAAGAAAGCTCCTCCACTTGTACTCTTTTTTCCATCCAAGCAACCTACCCAATCTAAATCTGTATAAGAAACCAAAGTGGAATCTCTACCTATGGGATACCAAAATCCATAATCCAATGTCCCTTTTATATATCTAAATATTCTCTTCACCAACTGAACATGACCATCTTTCAGAGCTGACTGATATCTTGTAACCATACCTACTACATGCATGATGTGTAGCCTTGATGCTGTCAAATATAAAAGACTACCAATATTAGATCTATACAAAGATTGATCTATAATAGGTGATTCTTCATCCTTACCTTATTTACCATACTCATTAGTGTGCCAACTGGTGCACAATCTTCAAAATCAAATTTATTCAATATTTCCTTGGCATATTTACTTTGAGATATGAAATTTTATTTATTTGACTAAAATATTTGTAACCCTAAGAAAAATGACAATTTTCCAAGCATAGACATCTCAAATTATTTTGTCATGTTTTCAATGTTTTCTCCAAAAATGATCTCATAACATATACCACAACAATCAATTGATGCTCACCTTCTATTTTGATGTAGAGATTATTGTCAGCAAATCCTCTCTTGAAACTTTGATCTTGTAGGTACTTATCAAGTCTTGCATACTAAGCTCTAGGATCTTATTTCAATCCATACACTGCTTTCTTTGATCTGCATACATGGATACTAATATTTTCAAGAATAAATCCCTTAGACTACTCAAGGAAGACTTCTTCTAGATTCTTTTTTAGGAAGGTAAATTTGACATCCATCTGAAACACTTTGAAAATTTTAAACACTGCATATGCAATAAAACATTCTAATAGGCTTTGGCCTTGCCACTGGTGTAAAAGTTTCTTCAAAATCTATTCCCTCAATCTAAGCATATCCTTTACATGCTAATCTTGATTTATTCCTGGTCACTTCTCCATTTTTATTCAACTTATTTTTGTAAACCCATTTTGTTCCTATCACATTATGATCTTTTGGTTTAGGCACTAATTCCCAAGTATCATTCTTTCTATCTTATTTAATTTTTCATCTATTTCCTTAACCCAATGCTTATCATGTCTAGCTTCTGAAAAAGTTATAGGCTGAATTTTGGATAACAAAGAGAAATTAACTTGCTTAGATTCACTTACCATCATTATTTTGGTGTGAATTCCTTCATTTATGTCCCTGATGATGTCACTTTCATTATGATTTCTTTGGACATATTTGGATGGGGTTTTGGTGTCCTTTTTCTCCTTTTTCTGATTTTCATCTGATTCTTCAAAATCTTCCTCTTCAATGATTTCAAGAATGTCTATTGGATCATTGATTCTTTATGATCCATATTCTTTTATCCTGACACTTGCACTTTCAACTATTTTTTTGGTTCTTTTGTTATAAAATTTATAAGATTTACTTTTACAAGAATAACCAAGAAATATACCTTCATCTGCTCTAGATTCAAACTTACCCAATTTTTCATCGATTCTCTTTATGAAGCATCTGCTACCAAAAACTCTAAAATAATCAACTGTAGCTGGTTTGTCTTTCCATAGCTCATAAGGAGTCTTGTCACTATTGACTCTCAATAATGATATATTATAAATATGCAATACTGTACCAACTACCTCTCTCCAATATTTATTTAGTATCTTATAATCATTTAGCATTGTCTTTAACATCTCCTTAATTGTTCTATTTCTCTATTTAACTACTCCATTTTGCTATGGAGCTCTGGTTGCTAAATAATGTCTCTTTATTCCCTTGTCTTTACAAAACTCAATAAATTAATCTGACATGAATTCTCCTCTTTGATCTAATATTAGGCACTTAATATTCAAACTAGTTTCATTCTCAACTAATGCTTTGAATGCTTTGAAATATCTGAAAGCTTTCAATTTTTTATTTAAAAATATTACCCAAGTCATACGTGAAAAATAATAAATAAGTAACATGAAATATTTCTCACCTTGAGTACTTTGAGCTCTCATAGATCTACATAAATTAGTGTGAACAAGCTCTAACATCTGAGTGGTCAAGTATTCTTTTGTTTTGAACCACCTTCTGGTCTGCTTCCCATGCTAACAAGGTTCACAAAGCATGTTGGATGGATTTGTAATCTTTGGAATATTTTTAACTGCTTGCTTCTTACTAATATTGACAATATTATCAAAATTTATATGTCCCATTCTCTTGTTCCATATCTAAATTTTTTCAATCTGACTCAAATAACATCTTTAACCTTTGATGTTTGATAACATATACAAATTATTTCCTATTATCTGAGTATCTGCAACCAACACATCTAAATATTTTCTCCTAATTTCATAACCTTTTGAATAAAAATTTAATGTGTGCCCCTAATCACATATTTAACTTACACTCAAAATATTATGATTAAGATCTTCTACACACAAAACATTTTTAGTTTTAGTTCTACCATTATCCAAACTTAGTGTACCTTTTCTAGAAATTTTGGTAGTAGTATTATCTTTAAATATCACTGTGGCACCATTATTATTATTTAAGGTTATGAAATTTCTCTTGTCTCCTGTCATGTTCCTTAAAACATCACTATCAATGAACCATGGCTTTTCTTCATTTCTTGCATGAAAAGCTGTCTGGACTAACATAGACTTTTTATGTTGTTTCTTCTGCCATGAACCTGTCTGAACTTTCTTCTTTATAAATAGAGCCTTGAAACTCTGATCCTTATTGACTAACTCAAACATGCTTCTACAGTACCAGGCTATGTGTCTGAAATTGTTGCACTTTTATAATATTATGGCCTCTTCATTAAAGCTTGATAGAGGAGAAAAAGAGTTGTGGTTTCTACTTGACTCTGCATGAGTTTCCATCTCCTTATTTTTGAAATTGTTAGCCTTTTTTTGACATTCTATTTTATTATGACCATATCCATTACAATAAAAATAGTAACTATAAAAATAAGACCTATTTATGTATCTCTGACCTAATTGCCTTTTGTATCTCTATTCCTTCCATCCTTCTTTGTTTGAGATGTCCTCTGTATTCTTAACTTCTTCCCTTTTTATTTTCTCTTTTGTAAGAGATCCAACATAGATTTTTCATTTTTATATGTTAACCTTGTCTGTAAAAGTAGTGGCTTCCCTTTTCTCTTTTTTAAATCTAATACCTATCTTATTTGACATTTATCTTTGAATTTATAATATCTTATTCAACATATTAGTTCTATTCTCAAATCTTGAATCATTGGCTACTCTATCATTGATTTCTTTATTTATTTTCTTAAGATCTACTTTTGAAGAAGCAATTTCAATAACATACCTTTCACATTATTCACATCCTTTTTATAACTATGTCATTAGATATTTTTAATTCTTCTTGGCTTCTTCAAAGTGTACTTGTAGATATTTAATTATTTCCTTTGACTCCTTTTCATTTTTCTCGATCTAGAGCTTTAATCTTTAATTCTTCTTCTCAAGAGCTTTTAACTCTTCTAAGGCACAAATGAGTTCTCCTTCTAGATTCATTTTAGCTTCATCCTATTCTTCTTCTTGCTCATTTGTAATTTTGCTTATGGAGGCATCTTCATGTATGGCCATGAATAGAATCTATTATTCTTCTAAGTCACTAACTCCAATATCTTTGATTGAGCAAATATCTTTAGAATACAAACTCTTCTTATCAAATCCCTTCTTGAATTTTCCTTTGAAATTCTTCTTGTATGTATACTTTCCTTCTTCATTGTCACCATTACCCTTATCTGGGTACTTAGATACAAAATATCCAATCTTTCCACAATTAAAACATTTAAAAGGTAATTTTCTTTGATATATCCCTGTGCTCTTTTTTGGCTTATGAATTAATAAAGCTCCATTGTCATCTTCATCATCACTAGAACTGTCACTTGATTCTTGAATCTTAGCCTTCTCTTTCTTTGATGTCTTGACAACAACTTCTCTCTTTGAGGGTTTCTCTTGTTTGGTCCACATCTCATATGCCATAAGAATACCATGTAGCTCATCCATCTTTATCTTGGCTAAATTCTTTATTTATTCAATTGTTAAAACTTTTGCATCGTATCTCAATGGTAGAGATCTCAAAACTTTTTGTACCATGGTTGATTCTTCTAACTTTTCTCCAAGACCTTGAATCTGATTAACTATTTGATCAACTCACAAAAGGTAACTTACTATATTTTCTTCCTTTTCCATCTTCAAACTATCTTCTAAAATTATGAAGCTTAGCTTGATGAACCTTTCCATCACCTTTGTAAATATTCTCAAGATTTACCCAAGTTTCATGAGAAGATTTACATTGCATATCTTTAACAAATTTTGATTCACATAAACCACATAAAATAGCATTTAAAGCTTTAGCATTATTTTTCACTTTCCTTCTTTTCCACTAGAGTAGTTACAAGTGTTTGTGGCTCTTCATATTCCTCCCCCACTGCTTGCCAAATGTTGAATCCAAGGGCCATCAAATAATTCCTCATCCTTATGCTCCAAAAAGTATAATTTATCCCATCAAACAAAGGCACCTTATTTGTATAAAAACCTTAATGTGATCTAGCCATTGTACTTTCCCCTATCTACCTTCAAGATGTAAAACTTTTTCAAAAGGAACCTACTTTGATACCAATTATTAAGTATGAAATATACTAAGAGGGGGGACATGAATAAGTATATTATATGTCTTTTACTTAATCTAATTTTTTTTCTTAAATACACTTAATCACACATTCAAGATATGCAATAAAACTAAAATAATAACATGCACCACACTAGATTTTTATGTAGAAACCCAAAGTAGAAAAAACCATATAGAACAATCTCAAGTATATGAATGATCACCAACTCAAATTACAAAGTTCATAAGCACCAACTTGTAGGAGCATCAACCCCTTTGCCAAGCACCAACACAATAACTAATTCTGAGCACCAACCCACAAGAGCACCAACCCCTTATAAATATTTGTGAGTACTAGCCCACAAGAACACCAACCCCTCTTGTGTATAAAACACAACTATGTCTCAATGTTTCTTACTCAACAAATGATATAACTCTACAATATCTTCTACTTTTCTCTCTTCTTTCATTATATAAAATAAATAAAAACCATGAACTCTCTTACATATTACAAATGACTTCTCAAGATTTTATTTATAGCTTTCCAGATGACCTTTGGCATTCGCCCTTTGTGTCCCTTCAATCCTCATAGAAAATGGCACCAAACTTGCATGGCCCTTCATATCCTTTCCTTTGAACAGTCACATGGTGACCCTTCATGAGCAAATTTGTCCTTTCCCCTTTTGTCTTTGTCTTGGTGACCTTTCAAATTCCTTAATATTAAATAGATATTAAATAAATATCAACACACATTAGCTAGGAAATGAATATTAAAAACACTATTAAATGTACAGGGGCCTTTACCACCAATAATGCTAGACCTTTGACATCAATGACAATATTTCCAACAAATATTAGCAATTTGAGATGTAAGAGGTTCATTTTTAAGATGTTTAATTATCTTGATAATAGGAGAAGGTTGAGAAATGAGATTACCATGTGAATCCCAAAGAAGAGGTGGGGGAACATTCTGATTATGTGTGCCCAATGACATTTGTTAAGGGTGGGTTTGAATATGGATAAGGTTGTTTTTCATTTGCATCATTTTATTTACATTATTAGCTTGAAAAGAATTCATTTGATTAAGGGTTTATAATAGGAATTTATGGGTTTGATTTTCATTTTTGGCATTATTTGAAGCATTAGAATTGGAAGTAGTGGCTTGGGTACCACTATGGGTGTTATTAGGATCTTGAGAAGAGTTGATGGAATGTGAGGTACTAGTAGAAAAATTTGTTTGTGTGTCAAAAGATGAACTAGTAAAGGGATGATAAGAAGAAACACTAATAGAAGAATTAAGGAGAGTGGGTCTTGGAAGATGCACAATAGATGTAGAACCTACCATGTTAATAGAGATACTAGGCATGGAGGTAGAGGAAATCAAAGAAGAAGTCATGGTATGAGAAGGCATCAAAACAAAGGGAGAGGTTGAGAAGAAAACAATATAGTATCCCCAAATCCATGTGAAAATATGGAAGAAGGTGAATGAGGATCTTTGGATTGACAACTAATCATGAGCTGGTAAATGGTAGAAGGGTCCTTCCTTCAATAGTTGATGTTGAGGAAATTTAGAGATAAAGAAGAGTATTTAAGGTGTCTACTCTATTTCAGGTTGATATTTAAGTGTGAAGAAAGGATTAAAAAATGAAGAGGAATGAGGAAGGGTCCCATAGTTTGTTGTGAAAGAGGCTATATGAAAATTACCCTCATCTAAAATAGGATCCATAATTTGCTTATGAAATAGCCTATGAGGGTTGGTAAAACTCACCATATCCATTGAATTCAAATTTGTGTTGTCTTCAAATAGGAAGTTCATGATGAAGGAGAAGGGCTAAATAAGGCAAAGGTGATGCAAAATGAAGGAAATAGGAAGGAATAAATAAGACTATAGATTCGACTGGGTCAACTTATAATTAAAAACATGGTCTAAAAACTTAATAAAATAGGAATACAAAGTCGACATGGTTAACCTAGTTCTATAACCTAGATGTAAAATAAGCAAAAAAAAGATACAGAGTCGACAGGGTTGACCTAGTACTATATCCTAAGGGGAAGAAATGAATGCTATGTTGACAAGGTTGACTTAGTACTATAGGTAGGGGAATAGATAGTTTATAAGAGACTATGTTAAATAGAATGATAGTGTACTAAAATAATAAAATATTTGCAAGTACTTTTGAAAGCAAGAAATGAAAGGAAAAACACAATCAATTTGGTAAATAAGGATGATCCAATTGAGGCACACAAGACAAAACCTTTCACCAATGCTGGTTAATACATGTTTTTTCAATACAACATATAATCGAGTAAAGATCTAACAATCAACTTGAAAACTAAATGCTAATTAATTGGTCATCTTGAATGTTGTTAGATTATTAGAGTATGATTTTAAGTGTGATAGTAAGTTGGATGTAATTAAGGAACTAGAAATCAATTTATAGATGGTTTTAGGATGTCTAGGTTAAAAGGGATCTATGTTGTAAATGGTACTAGATTGGTATAGGGGTCTACCCCTTTAGTTCACAAATCACAATGAGAAGGGTGTTGAGTGCTTTACCAATATATAACATTAACTATGTGTTTATACTTGGCCAAAAAACTGTTGGGGAATCCAGAACAATAAACAACTCTGATTCCACTTGTTAGGATCTTGCTCCTCAATAAGAGCACAATATGATTACCTTGTATAAGCAACTAAACACGAAATTATACTAGATTGAACAAGTAACTAGAATTCACACATAGCACAGAATATGAGAGACAATACACACACTTGTATTAATACTCATACAGAAAGAAAATACAATAAAGAAGATGCCACTTCTTCTCCACACCTCTCAGAGGATTCCCACACCTCAAGTGTACAACTATTCTCAATCAAGAGTTCACTCTCCTACCAAAATGGTCCCAACACACAACTCACACATAGAATTGGTGTTCACCTCCAACTGGTTAGTAATAACCCTACCAATACACAAGTACTCAAAGTAATTCAAGTAGATCTCCCATGAGCTTACAATAACCTGCAATTCAAACTGATCTAACTTACCATGTAGATATTCTCCTTGATCTTGCAACAAACTGCAAATCAATGATCTTACACTTGTGGAAGGAACTTCCTTGCCTTCCTTTCTTTGCACTAATTACAATACATGCCAATGGGTCTATAAATAGCTCCCATACTAAACAATAACTTAGACTTCTAATTTACAATAATTAGACACACAGCTAAGACCAAAAATACCCTTTACATGCAAACACTCAGTTCAACGAACTAATTGTTCATGCAATGAACAGTTTAGGAACCACCATAGGTGATCGACGTTGGTCCTTGTCTGCCTGGAGGTGGACAACATTAGCCGAATCCTATCGATGTCAGTTACCTTCTACACTATACTCTGCCGACACTAGTTGCCTGGAACTCAGTGACCTCCTCCATGTTTGCACTGGTTGAAGCTTTTAGCTCCACAACCTAACAATCTCCCACTTGGAGATAAATAGTTGAAACTATACCTATACCTGTACATCATCTAGTTTGTATCTTGGCTATGTATCCATCTTTAAAATCACTCTTGAAGACCAACCACCATAAATCCTATGGTGAACCTTTTGTCATCCAAATCACCTGCCACATCCACATCTAGAAACCATGTAGAAAAGAAACTTGACCTTGCATAGCATGCGCACCTACTGCTGGTCCCTCTCAAACTCTTGAGAATCCACTGAACTATCCTCCAGTGCTTCTTTCTCAGATTGGCTCCAAACTTTCTGACAGCTCCCACTACTTGGGAAAAACCTAGGTTTAGTACACATGTACTCAACCTCATTATGTGAATCAAGAAACTGTTCATAGAACTGTCCAACCATCGGCATGCTAACCGGTTTCACACAATCATCCTGAAACAAAGTCAACCTATGACCTTCCATGCCCCTAGAACACACTCATGCCAAAGAATCTTGCTGCTCCCAAATTCTTCATGACACACTTCTGAACTAGCTTTACCTTTAGTTCAGTAACACCCCTATATATGTAACTCTGTAACAAGCACACAATACAATAATAGGATAATGTAGCTAATATTATCCAACCTGGTAAAGAGAAACACAATGGTCAAACCTCCATTGTCCTGCAGCTTACTCAAGACCATATACTCTGGCCTACTGTCTCACATGTCCATTTCCACTCTTCTTCATCCTTAAAATCCATTCATCTCTTAGTGCTTTCTTCTGGTAGGCAACTCCACCAAAAAACTCTTGTTTGGTTCTTCTCCAAGGAATCACATTCCTCATACATGCCAAGCTCCCACTGTTTCCTGGATCTACTTGCTCTACTTCTTTAAAAACTTCCTGGTTCTTGACCATTAGTGAGCAATAAGTAGTGTAAAGAAGGGAAATGATGAATTTGAGGCTTACTTACCCTTTCAGTCCTCCATATGGGTGCTTGAGACTCCTTGACAGCTTGTTGTCTGCCCAAAATCTATCTCAATGACCAATGCCGATCACATCTCAGTTTGCACTTGACTGATGTCGGTTCCATGCAACTACCACCCTATTGACGTCAATTTACCTAGCTGACACTAGTTTTTACCTACCCTAAGTCACCGACGTCAGTCTACACATAGCTGACGTCGGTCCCTATTTGGACGCCGACGTCGGTTTCCTAACCGACATCGGTCTTTATGTTTTGCTTGTGAGAAATGACTTTTTCCCATGAGCTCCTTTTGGAAAAAAACCTTATCCAAATCACCCTTGCTCTGCTTAGAATTCCTCAGCCCCTATGACTGATACCTATCCGTCATCTTCCCCTTGAAAACCAAGGCTTTCTTGTTCTTGTCACAAACATCAGATTTCTTAAGAACCATAACTTTCTTCTTCTGCATATAGAAATCATGATCCATGCTTCTCAAAACTAAAAGCATACCCTTTGACTCAAGAACATGCATCTCCTTCTTATCCATGTGACCAAGCCTATTAAGCCATAGCTCTAAATCTACAGCTAAAGTAGATAAACCAGAAGGAGAATCAGTAATATAAGTAGATAGATAAAGCATACCTACTTTCTTACCTCTAGCTACAACAAGTGTACCCTTGGAAACTTTCCAAGAATCCACTGTGAGAGTTACTGTGCAACCCTCATCACCCAAACTTCCAACAGAAATCAAACTCTACTTTAGAACTGGGACATGCATGACCTCCTTCAACACCCATGTGTTTCCCGTCTACAATTTCAGCTCCACTTTCCCTTTACCAACCGTTTGACAAGGCTTACCATCCCCTAAATAAATTTCTCCAAAGTCTCCCTAGACATACTCATGAAAAAATTCCCTATTTGGGGATGCATAAAAAGAGGCACCAGAATCTAAAATCCAAGATTCTACTTTATCCAAGGAACATACCAGAGCATCCTGTGCAACATAATCTGCAACATCTACTTCTTCTTCATGTCCTTCATGCTGATCTACAACCGATCTACAATCTCTCTTTAAGTGCCCTTGCTTTCCACACTTCTAGTAGGTTATTCTGCCATACCTGGATTTGGATCTCCTACCTATCTTCAACTTTGATCTCCCATGCTCGACCTTATCTCTTTTCCTTCCCCTGCTTTCAACACTCAAAGCAATTCTTGATGATTCACTTGTGTTTTTCTTATGAATCTCTTCATTCAAGATTACACTCACAACATCATCCACTTTTAAGATTATAGAAGCAGATGCAGTATTGCTAACTGCCATTACCAAACTCTCCCAGCTTTCAGGTAATGAGCACAAGATTAAGAGAGCTTTAATTTCATCGTCAAAAACAATATTGATTGAACTTAACTAGTTTACCAAACCATGGAAATCACTAAGATGACTATGTACAAATCCACCATCCAACAGTTGCAAATTAAATAATTGCTTTATAAGAAATACCTTATTCGAAGCAGAGGGTTTTTCATATAAATTTGCCAAAGATTCCATCAACTCTACCGTTGTCTTACACTGTGATAAGTTTGAAATCACAGATGATGCAAGACTCAATCTTATAGATCCTAGAGCCTTCTAATCAAGAATGTTCAATTCTTCATCCTTCATATCTATGGGCTTGATAGCAACCCCACCCAATGTTAAGTACAAATCTTTCTGATACAGACAATCTTCTATCTGCATCCTCCATAATTGGTAGTTCTTGCCATTAAACTTATCCATTCATAGCTTACTTTCATCTGCCATTGCTATACTCCCACTCAAATAGAAACCCCTGTGAGTAACTTGTAATCAACACACTAACCAGATCTAACACAACCTGTTAGTAAACCCAACCAAAAGCTTTGATACCAACTGTTGGGGAATCCAGAACAACAAATAGCTCTGATTCCACTTGTTAAGATCTTGCTCCTCAATAAGAGCACAATATGATTACCTTGTATAAGTAACTAAACATGAAAATATACCAGATTGAATAAGTAACTAGAATTCACACATAGCACAGAATATGAGAGACAATACACACACTTGTATTAATACTCATACAAAAATAAAATACATTAAAGAAGATGCCACTTCTTCTCCACACCTCTCAGAGGATTCACACACCTCAAGTGTATAGCTATTCTCAATCAAGAGTTCACTCTCCTACCAAAATGGTCCCAACACACAACTCACACATAGAATTGGTGTTCACCTCCAACTAGTCAGTAATAACCCTACCAGTACACAAGTACTCAAAGTACTTCAAGTAGATCTCCCATGAGCTTGCAACAACTTGCAATTCAAACTGATCTAACTTACCATGTAGATCTTCTCCTTGATCTTGCAACAACTTGCAAATCAATGATCTTATACTTGTGGAAGGAACTTACTTGCCTTCCTTTCTTTGCACTAATTACAATACATGCCAATGGGCCTATAAATAGCTCCCATACTAAAAAATAACTTAGACTTCTAATTTACAATAATTAGACACACAGCTAAGACCAAAAATAGCCTTTACATGCAAACACTTGATTTAACGAACTAACTATTCATACAATGAACAGTTCTGGAACTGCCATAGGTGATCGACGTTGGTCCCTATCTTCTTGGAGGTGGCCGACGTCGATCGAATCCTGCCGATGCTAGTTGCCTTCTGCACTATACTCTGTCGATGCCGGTTACCTAGAACTCAGTGACCTCCTCCATGTTTGCATTGGTTGAAGCTTTTAGCTCCACAACCTAACAAAAACCAAGTTGTCTTCTCGCTTGGTGATGAAATCCAAGTAGGTTGGCCTTGGGTAAACAAATATTTAAATGCATTTTAAGATTATGTGATTTGGTAGTGTGTGCAAAAAAAGAGAAAAATAATACAACTAAATGGTATATTGAAAACCAACCTAATTATACTATGTCATCTATTTTAAGCATGCAAGCAATTGAAATTGAAAGTGTGATCTAATTACTAGTGTATAAGTGTTAATTCCAACTTTACAACATAGTATAGTGTCAATTTAGATGATACTGTATGTAGAGATTACATAATATATTTGATAGTGTCACTATTGTACTACTAAATCAAGGGTCTATTAAGAACTATGTCGACAATGTTTACCTAGTCTTTTAGACAAAAGATAGAATACAGAACTAGGTCGATAGAATGGACCTAATTTGTTGTATAAGGACAATTTTAAAGACTACAAACTATAAAAAATAGAACTATATTGAATAATAGAAATGAAAGAGAAATAAAGAAATGAACCTTAGTAGGTTGGAAGATGTAGAGGAAAGTGAGATTGTTATTGAAGTGCATTGATTTTTACTTGCAAATGTTGCCAACTATGTTGACTAGGTTGACCTAGTTCTATAGTTCCTTATTTACTAAAAATTGTGAAGAATACTATGCTAGTAGTATTGAACTAGTATATTTTTTGGAAGTTTGGAAGTATACTATGTTGATAGAGTCAACCTAGTAGCCTGCCTAAAAGTGAAAACCTATAATGTGTCAACCTATTCAGCCTAGTAGCTTGTATCTAATGAAAACCTACATAAATAGAACAAACTCATATTGATGTGATTGTGTGTTAAACCTATGCACAAAAGTTAGAAACCATACTGACACTATCGACCCAGTATCACATATATAGAAAAATAATAAATAAAATGATAAAATAATGGAAAATGTGAAATAAAACCTACAAGGGTTAGATTCATGTTAGATTCACTAGATTGTATGCAATCAAAAATGCATCATGTTTATAAATCAATCCTAACTCAAAAAATATTGATCATACTTACACTTTTGATTGGGGATACATTAGATAATCGGGAACATGATGAATATGGGGATCTGTTAGACCCACTTAGGGGATTTCTTACCAAAATAAATAATGTTAGGGATTATTCTGAAGCCTCCAGTCAAGCATAATCATGAAATAACCCTAGTTAATCCCTATGTTTTCATATTTGACTAAACTAATAACAAGTAAAGTCTAATCTAGTGCTCACCAAAGTTTGTGGCACAAAGTGGGGGTAATAAAAAACAAAATTTAACATGCATAAGAAAAATATAATCATGTCAATGTATATGGAATCCTAATACATGGAAGAAAAGTAAAAATTCATATCTATCTACTCTTAAAAAGGAGTAACAAAGTTAGGAATAATTACCTTTGAAGATGAACCATCAAGCCTCAATCTCTCCATTAGCTAAGGTGCTTCACAAGAGGTTGTGGTATGTAAGGATGACAAGGTTAAATTAGCTCTAGGATACACAACCTATCAATACATCCAAAAATAATTTCCACAAGAAAATATTTATATCTCTAAGGAAAATATGAAACCCTAAGCTTGTTCCTCAAGTATAATGGTGGATAATTATATGCACAATATCTCTTACTTCTTCTTCTCTTATCTAAATAATGTCAAAATGATCTTGGATATATAGGTAGATTTAACCCTAAGCCCTTTTGAATATTTTGACTGACAGGGTCAACCGAGTCGACTTAGTACAGTTATGGAAAAAAATTCACTAGGTCACGGGCTAGGTCAGCCAAGAATCAACCTAGACCCTAAATGAATTTTAACCAAAATAGTACAGGGTCGACCTAGTCGACCGAATATAGAAAATATTCAAAAGAGGATTAAGGCTAGGAAAAGGGGGACAACAAGTGGGAAATGACTAAGGAGTGTGCAATAGAAAAAAATGAGCTCAGGGGAATGGGTTTTAGAAGACAAGTGTGTAGATAACAAGTGGAAAAAGGGATAACAAACCTACAAAGCACCAATGGTCTACCCACCCCTTTCCTATTATACCCCTTAAGGCATGAACTTAGATATATTGAGATTCGATAGGTTTCTACAAGATAAAGAGCATCATTAAGTGATAAAATTTTGAAAATATGGTGTATACATAGTCCTCCTACACAATAGTTGGTTGGCACAATTATTGAGAAAATTAGTAATTAAATAGTTTATACATCTATTCAAGATCATAATTTACATATGTAAAGGCATGGTACAAAATCAATTTCTACACCTCTTCATGAGCATAGTATAACTTTTCCATTATCACATGAGCATGATATAATTACATATGAGCATGACTAGTTAGCTATCAAAACAATGTCTATTTTCTTAAGCAAAAAGTGACACAAAACAAAAGGTATTTATCTCTTAAAGCATCATAGATTATGTAGAAATATTCATCACATGTATAGGTTTCTACATTTTCTTCTACTAGACATAAGGATACAAATTCATGTGGGAATATGAGTAGTGATTCAAATGGCTATGCTACAACATATGGTTCTTTTTCAGATTCAAAATCTCCTATAGTTGGCACTTCTTATTCTCAAGAAGCCCCTCATTCATATCAATTAGTGGGATATACATATGAACACCCTATTGATGAGATCATTTGTTGGACACATTCTTCCATTTTTTGCCAACCTTATAGTTAGGCAAATACACTGATTGGGATAACCATCAGTAGTTACTTGTGTGTTTTTGGGAATGTTCAAAAAGAGAGTTGTAGATTGAGTAGATGGTCAGGTAAGGGTTTTGGTATGTTTTTGGTCAGAGGTGGGAAGCTAGGAGATAAGTCTAATCGGGTTAGGAGGTCTATAAATGAAATGACATAATGAAAACAAGCATGATATACTTGTAAATTCATAGATAGCTAATGGTGGAAGGTTGAAACAATTTGGCTAGAGTGATAGTAATTTTGCCTTGAGAGTAATTCTGATAGAGTTTCGGGTCTCCATTTCTACTACTTGATTACTGAAGGAGGGTTGGGTACCTATGTTCAAGAAGAATTGATAGCTTGGGTGTCCTCCCTTTTCTTCTCCTGCTCTTCTCTTTTTATAGGATGAAGTTGCTAATTAGGATGGAAAAAGTTTCTAATAAGATAGAAGAAATTTTTTTCTATTAATGATGATTTGTAGTTAGTTGGATCACATAATATGGACATACTAATTTATGTTATGCTTATCTCGTACATAGTTGGAAATCCTTTTTAAGAAGGTTAAGGACCTGACCATCGATGATCAAGCTAACTGTCAATAGTTATGTTGACTATTGATAGTTGAGGGCCTAAATAAAAATGTGTGAGGATATGTTTAAAAATGGGTTGATTAAAGGGATGTTCAAAGGTTTAAGTTAGTAAGTGAGCTTAGTTAACTAGGTGGTCAACTAGCTTCAGGGTCGAGTAGGGGTCCAAGGCATTTTGACATCTAAAACTATTGTGTGTAGTTTTTGAGTGTCTAAAAAGGATTCATGTCAACTAATTTAAAGAGGGCCTTAGATTGATTTAGTTCTCACCTAATGTGTTGGCTTGTGTGTGGACAAGGGTGAAATATTTGGAAAACAAGTACATATAGTGACCTAGCTTATAACTTGGTAAATAGGACTCATGGGATATACATTAGTACATAATATTTGTAAATATAATATCCCTATGACTAATATATAAATAAGAAATAATAGGGTAGCTTTGATCACTTGAATTCCTGATTGAATGATTTAGGTATGTTGCCTAGTGAGAGGTGTGAATTTGGTAGGTAAGTCTATGAATGAGGATTGATCATGCACATATACCAATCCCTTTGGAGAATATCTCACATTAAATAACTTAGGCCAACCATAAAAAGACATTATAATTTAAAATTATATGACTTTAGGTCACTGGACACTTAGGCATAAGAAACTTGTATCGATGAAGGCATCTGTCTAGGATGCAAGTGTTCAAGAAGCAAGAAAATAGGTATAGGTCTATAACTTTAAGAGATAGATAATAAAAAGGTTTAAATAATTTTGAAGAATATGAGTAAGTGCATGGAGATGGGGGGACAAAAAGAGGACAAAATTTTTCATTTGGAGTGTTGGAAATTGTTGTGTACAAGATTTTTAAAAATGTGTATGCGATTTTGTGATACAGGCTCGATGATAATTAAGCCTAAATCATATAGGTGGTTTAATGCATTAAAATAATGTATGTGTTTTTAACAAATTAAAACCACATATGTGGTTATAAAGCAACAAAATTATGGTTCTATTATTCTATAACCAAAGACAGAGCATCGATGCCATTCATTTGGCATCGATGTAAACCATGGTTAGGAGACAATAAGAGGAAATATGTGATTAATGAGAAGACCATGGAAATAAAAAAAACTTTATAGTAACATAAATTTGATAGTGGCATATTGAAAGAGAGGTATGCAAACGTGTTTTAGTGTATTCAGAAATAAAATTAGTTAAATTTGATGCATTTTGCTTGATTTTTGTTTTATTTTTCAATATATGCAGATGATAATGTGCCAAGTGGAAATGGAAAACAACCTAACCCTCTTATCCATCCTAAACCACAAACCTTCATGTTTTCCTAACCCATAAAACAATCTTATCCCTCCTCACCTAGAAAATCCTCCTAGCCCTCCTATAGTTCCTCAAGCCCCCCAAGGTAGTTAATGGGATCTAACATCCCATATCATTGAAAATAAGATCAAACTTGAGAAATTGATTATGACATTGAGGGATCCCTGTGGAAACAACTCCCATCAAATTTCTCTAAAAAACATATTGCAGACATTATTAGGTGAAATTGACTCATTAATAGGTGCAATTAATATATGGGTTGAGTATATAAATAGATGTATGCCATAGTACTCCAACATATTATTTTCATCTGATGTGAGAGATAAACACATAACCAAAACACAAATTTGTGCCCTATTCAATGATGGGAAACCTAGTGCACTACTAGATGTGATGACCAAATAGATTCTAATCTATTGGTACACTCATGATTAGATAAAACATAATTTTAGGATCGATGGTGGATGATCATTAATCACCTACCTTGAAATAATAATGAGGTCTTGATGTATTTTTTTATGAAAACTATATTATGGGTTTATAATGAATAAAGTTCCAAACTATTTTCATTTCTTAGAGTTCTAGGGTAAAGAAAAGGGCTTTGCATAGGATAGGCTAGGTGCACATCATGTACCTAATCATCTTGCGAGAGTACGTATAGTAAACCACATGCTCTTGATATCATACCCTCTACAATAAAGGATACCACAAATATTGATATGCTATATGTGCTTAAGATGCTTAGTGACACCCTCATTTAGCATATAAGCCAAGTTATCATATTTTTGCTAATGAGGTGGACATGGTGAGGCTTTGTCTAGCACTACTAACTAATGAGCTCACTATTTCAAATCATGTGATGTTATATGCACTGGACTTGAGGATGATGAGGAGGATATCATGCAACCCACTCATGGTAGTATTTCTATGGGCGTAGATGATATCAATCTCACTATGTTTCAACCATCTATATTTTATCTAGACACCTTGGCTACAACTTCCTAGGTATCTTTAATATTTTACATTTTACAAAAAATTCTAAACTTGTTAAATTTCAAATGTTTATTTATTTTAAAAGGTAATAATTATCTTTCATGTAAAAATATCAATAATGTATATGATTTTTTTATGTTGCACCAAGATTTTGGATGCCACACGAGCATGTGTGTTGCTACTACTATGCTTGTATATACCTATAAAGACGTGATTTTTGAAGATTAATTAATGTTATGGTTCATTGTATATATATATATATATATATATATGTATATATATATATATATATATATATATATATATATATATATATATATATATATGCTGAAGTGACTAATAATTATATTATGTTTGTTCCAACACTAGACACTCCACCATCTATTCAAGGGGGAGAAAATATAGGTATTGATGTTTCAATTTCATTTGCACAACAACTCACTAAGGTACATGAGAGTTATTGTAACATTTAAGTGTAAATATAGATGTGTGTTTTGTAATTGTCCTCTGCGCTTATGCAAATAGATAATGCATAAAACAATTATCTATGCAGAATCCTCTGACCATGTCTTTTGGTCCTATTGAAATGATTAGAAGGCATGATGTGGTACATTTGAAAATTTAATTTGTAAATTTTTATATTATATTTAGATTATTTAGTCATTTGGATTGAATGTTTATGAGTTGATTATTATTATTATATATATATATATATATATATATATATATATATATATATATAGAGAGAGAGAGAGAGAGAGAGAGAGAGATGCATACATACATACATACATACATTTGCAGGGATTGGGCCCTTCCATTATCATGAACATTTCACCAAAAATCCTATTGGTGATCTATTTCACACTCTTGTTTGCTAATGTAAACCTAATATTGACCCTATTGAGTGTCAGTCCCTAATTAACCATGACCACCAGCTTGTGGTAAGTACACCTATGAATAATTTTTTTATCATCTTAAAATATTAACTTATTCATTTTTTAAGTATCTAGTTCTAGTACATGTGGAAAGTTTATAACAATATATGCATATGAACAGTTGGAGCTACAAGTGATTTTTGAGTCAAAAAATGCCCCCCGTCAAAAAAATCTAACACCTCTAGTTTTGAACAAGGCATTCAAGAGAGAGGCTTCTACAAGTAAGGAAAAGAGAGAAATACATTTTGATGATTAGGATCATGTCTTATGACATCTTTTTGTATGCCTATATCTATTTCAATGTATAGTTGTTTGGATTTTTATTCCTATATGGAATTTACCAAAGATTTTATATTGTGTTCACATTTTATATGGATTTATATGGATTTTATGGATATTATACATACATATATTGTTCAACATTTCAATTTTTAAATATTCTCCTTGATTTCACCTTTTGGATTTTGTTGTATTTTATTACATATTCTATTATATGTTCACATTATTTTATGCTTTAAACTTTCGTTGAGAATTAAAAATCTATCTTTCTATCCATTGAATATTGTTGAAATGTATGGTAAATTTATGATACACATAATTATGTTATATAATTATTCCAAAAGGTGTGGTAATTGATCATGATGAAAGTAGACATATCTTAGATCTACTTACTAGGTATCTTTAAGATTTGTAGCCTCCTTGTTCAAATTAAGTCTCTTGATTCTTTTATGAATATCCTTGATATTATCAATATTATCTCATATCCACAATTTGACCTCTGTCCAACAAACACAAACAATCTTGTTAGATATTTTTAACTAGACCTCTAGCTTATAACACTCTTCATTTGATCTTGGTCTCAAATCAAATGTTTAAATATTTGTTAGGGTTCTTCCATACTTTATAATATTCTCTAACTCTACCTATATCTTCAACAATCCTCTTTTATTAGTCTTTAACTAGAAAATAATATTTTGTCCTTTACACCATCCTTTAGGCCTTATTTTGAGGTTTGTTAACTTATCTAATGAAGTATTTTTTCAAAACCTAAGATCCTTATGACTTGAAAGTGGTTTTAAATATTTTAAAGGTGACAATTTACTCAAATAACCATGTTTACAACTTATCCTAGACTTGTTCCTTTAGGAAAATTAAAAAAACTAAAAGATGCTAAAAAAAATAATGGTATACATGGAAATCTATCTTCTCTATTTTTTTCTAAAAAATAGTACTACCTCTTAAAATTTATGATGTTTGACCTACTTATACTTGGCGATTTAAAAAAAAATAGTAGTTTAAAAACTAGACTTGAAATACTACAATTCATGTTCTTATGACATCTTCAAATTTTGAGTTTAGGCATCTCAAATAATCTATACAAGATGATGTATTTAGGAAAAACATGTCCACTTAAGACCCCATTTTGGGCCACCAATTACATGTAATTACCCATATATAAGGTTTGGTTCATCATAATAACATTGTGAGATAATCAATAGGTATAGAGAGATAGCAGAAAGGTCTAGAACTGAGAGGAACAACCATGGTATGTATTTGCTAAGTGTACAAGATTGAGGTGATATATAATTTATATTTATTATCTACACCATATATATTAATTTTTTATCTTCCCCATTCCAAAAACATAACCTAATCAATGTAAACAAAGTAATCCATTAAAAAAAATAGATGTTCATGTTTTGGATTCCAATATGTCCATTCACTAGTACTTTTTTAACTCTATATGGAACATGATGTTCCATTCCCTTAATTACCTCTACTCGAGAATGATGTGGAGAGATACCATATGAAACCTAAAATACTTTGACCTTAGAAACCAAATTTGGTATGTTATCATTAATTTGTTTTATATTGCATACACACAGTCATGTCATTTTGAGCCTTTATAAAGAGTAATCTTACTTATAAATTTTATGACTAAGGTAGGTGAAGCCAAATTAGAAGATAATTATTTTGGGACCTAAACATTATCATAATTACTTAGATAATTATTGATAACCACATTTTAGGTTATTTAAATAACCTGCATTATCATAATTTAAAAAATTATATCTCCTTTACCTTCCCAATCTCAAAACTATTTTTTATAGATTCTATTTAGACTAAGTCACTCTCTAAAATCCTTAACCATTATATATTTTTCAAATAATGTTTTATCAATAATTTTAAAAATATTTAAATTTTTATACACCTTTTTAATGTAAGAGTGTGTTGGTCCACCATATTATATTTTAGATTGTGAAATTTGACAAGTCCAATGGACATGTAAGTTCATATTCCAACTCTTATTTAGTGTAGGAATCCCTATGCTATACTCTCATGATAGTGTTATACATTTTATAATCAAATTTAAATAATAATATTTTTTAATCTCTTTGAAAAATGTTGGGGCCCCTTGCCCTACACAATCCCACATGATATCTGAAAAAGAAGAAATTTCAATTAAAATTTATATTACCCATATTTATTTTCCCCAATTCCATAAGAAGCCATGATGATGATATAAACTTTATAGGATTAGTATGGATGTGAAAATCATGAAAAATAGTAAGGGTTGAAAGTCCTATATGAGACAAATCTTAAGGTATGACATGTTAGACATTAATGTCTCAATACTATTTAAAAATAACACTTTAATGTGTTTAAACTCTTAATTTTAGTACAAAAAGCTAATAGTTGTAGGTATTTTTTAAGTTGTATAATTATATTATTTTAAGGTATATTTATGTTTATTAATTATGAAGAGTGTTTAAATTTAGGTTTTAACATTGTATGGTTTAAAAATATTAGGAGACTTTCTATAAAATTATACTATATCCATATGCCTTTCAAAATGTAATATGTATATTAAAATAATATTTTATTTATTAATTACTAAGAACTAATATATAAAATAATTTAAAATTTTGTACATGTCAAATATACATTGACAATATATAAATTTATCCTTGATTACCACTTCAAAATGATCCTAGAGTAATATACTTTTGGTACATCATGTTTGTCTTCATAATTTTCTCAATAATGTTCCATTTATGGAATATTCCTACATGAAGTACCAAAAATTTATCAATGGCCTTGTGGATGTTGAATGATGATCTCTCATCTAATGAGTGAAGAGTTTCTCTTTCCTCTTCACCATTTATTAGTATTTATTTAGGCCATGAAGGGAATGTATATTTTCCAAATGGAAATGGAACATGTATACCAAGATTGTGCTTGTCAGATATAAATTTATGAATTTCAACAAGCTATCATCATAACTCTATAAATTTTCATGTGTCACTCACATTATTTGGCAACTTGTAAGAAGTGTAATTAAAGCCACATACTCTAGGGTATAGAAATTTGTAGAACTAGATGAACAAATTGCCCTCTATTATTATTGTTGTTATCACCTCCACCAACATCCTTTTATTAAAATAAATTCCAAAATCCCAATGATGTAGAAAAGTAATGCGTCATTGACATGTTTGTAATGTTTTGAACCTGCTTTGAGTTAGAGTTAGGGGTAGTACTCATATACCCTTTTTTTTCCTAGGATTTTAATTCCTTTCTTTTCCAATCTTGAGAAGATTATTCTTATTTTCACTCCATACACAAAATATCAATTCATTTATAAATTCCATATTTACATCACTTAATAAAGTCACTTGTGGATGTGGAGACTTATGTCTAGTCGATGAATTGTTTCACTTTGATTATAATGTAGATGATCTTTTACATAATTTTTTGGAAGGCATGAGCAATATGGTTTCTGACCACTATTTTGAGGAGAGTGATCATATCATTCATTTTTTCTCAAAATTCACTCCATGGAAGAGTTTTTAGAAGTATCATGGAAGAAACCCACTATTAGTCAATGCTTTTTATCACCTTTGAATGTTTATTCAGCTTTTCATCACAATATTTATTAACCTCCTCAATTTTCAATCCAATGAGTTATTAATGATCAAGGATCCAAACATTTTCTCAATGTATTATATCATGAATAGGAGCACTATTTCATCAAAAAAGTTGAGGACTTGTCAAGTCTCTAGATTGTTACGATTTTCACAAAATCTCACTAGTTTTGAGCATTGCACCAAGACAAGGATTTTTTTGATGAAATAGGCCACTATCATATATGCTAGATGCCAATGAAAATTTCCTACCTCCATTGATTCTCTCATATAACTCCTCCATATTGATATGTTTTATATTTGTGCTAGTGATGTTTTCATAATATGAATCCAAGTTGTTGTGGGGAGTAAATTCTTGAAAATATTTTTTCAAGGGATGCAAGAAATAGAAAATTTTACCTATAAAAAAATATATGATATCCCATTCATACCAATTTGGACTGAATTTGAATTAAATTAGGGTGATCATTCATAAATGTATCTAAAATTTCCCCCATTTTCCCTTATCTCAAGTGGATATAGTTTTGTTGTGTCATTTTGTCTTATAAGGGATCTAATAAAAAGTAATTTTGGTATAAAGGGGTGGTTGGATATGTAAAAATCACCAATGAAGCCTATGTTTCTATAATTACACCACGTTGGCATGGATTCATAGTGGATTGGGGGTTATTGTACACAAATGTGTCCAAAATTATCTAAATTTGCCCATGCCACACGAATATGGTGTTGTTATGTTACTTTTAGATTATACGAGACCTAATTTTAAGGGAAAAAAACATAAATGTGTGGTTGGGTATGTGTCGATTACAAATGTGTCATACATTGTCCCAGTAACATGAATTTAGCCTCAATTCAAAATGAATTGAGTTGATCATGCATGAATGTGTTCCAAATTATTTGTATTTTACCTCATTAGAAGTGGATATGGTGTTGTTGTGTTTATTTTGATATATAAACCCTTAAATTGTAAGTAAAAATGACATAAAGTCATAGTTTGGTGTGTGTAGGTCATCAATGTGACCTATGTTCCCCTAATCACACCATGTTGGCTTGAATTTAAAGTGAATTAGGGTGATCATGCATACATGTCCCATAAATTGTTCACATTTACATGGTTGTAAGTGGATATGATGTTATTGTGTCACTTTTGGCATATAATAGAGCTAATCACAAGTAAAATCAACATAAATTGGTGGTTGGATGTGCAAGGGTCATAATAAAACTTACATTACCACAATATCACCTTTTTTGTTGAATGCGAGAGAAATAGGGTTATCATAAACAAATATACATGGTGTTTTGTGTCTACTTTGGCCTATAAAGTACCTAATCATAAGTAAAATTGGCATAAAATGGTGGTTGCATATGTATGGGTCACTAATTCATTTAGGATAACTACACACAGTTGTGCCCCAAATTTTCCCCATTTACCTTGGCCACAAATGATTATAGTGTTCTTGTGTCACTTTTAGCCTATAAGAGACCTAATTATAAATAAAATTGACATAAATGAGTGGTTGGATGGGCATTGGTTTGTAAACATTAATTTGACAAACTAGCTCCTATAAATGCCAACAAGAAATACAAAAGGCCCCAAAACCTAATAAATGACTATATGTTTACCCAAAATGAACATCAATTACAAAAGTTATGCCCTAAAATCCCTTGGTTTAATATTGTAATCCTAAAAATGACTAAGTTTTAACTAGATTAAATTTTAAAAAACTATTTTCCAACTCGTAACTCATGTAGCTATGATACCAATTCTATAAGATGTATAGTGACCCTAATATATTATATTTATTAAAATAAATTTAAAGTATTATTAGTAAACCATCCCCGATCTTTCAATTACTCACCCTTTTACATTCTAAAGCTTCATACTTACATATCTTAGGAACATGTACATGTTATAGCATGTACTCATTTTTCTCTGTAGTTTCAAAAACATGCCTACAGGCGCATAATTGGATTGGATACCTGAACCTAAGGCCTAGACCTACAAACACAAAGTTAAATCCATGTTATTTGATAGAAAATAATAAAATCCAACTCTATTCTCATAAACACCATGAGTTTCATTGATACATTTCCTAAAACTATTACTACGACATCAAACGCATTTTCCTCTTTCCATATGTATGATTTTTATTTTTTTTGAAAATTTTAAGGTTTCTATCTATGTTGATTTCTAGGTATGTCTTTTTTAGGCCACTATATGCAACAACTATACATGCTTATATTTGTTTATGTATTTTTTCATTCATCTAAATGCAAAAAATATATAAGATAACCAAATAGGCCTAATTTAAACATTAAAAAAAAAACTAATTTTCATTTTTCTTGATGTAATTAAAAAGCGGGGGGGGGGGGCATGTTATTAGCTATCCATTTTTTGTCAATTTTCATGGTCTATTTAGTTGTAAAATTAAAAAAAAAAAAAATCATTATTTGAAAAAAAAAGGCCACTAACTAGATGATATTATCTATATTTCCACCAAAGGATTTCAAACAATGCCAAATGACTCTAAAAAATAAGGGGCTGAATGCCAAACTATCTACTCTATTTTTATATAAAAAACAAGTTCCTCTTCAAATTTTAAATGTTTTCTCTGCTTATAAGGGACCATTGTTTTTAAAAAAATAGTAGCTTAAAAACTAGAATCAAAATGCTATACTTCATGTTATTATATTATCTTCAAAATTTACATGTAGCCATCTCAAATAATCTATATAAGTTGATATTTATCATTTTTTAGAAGAAAACAAATCCATTTAAGACCTCTTTTTGGATCATAAACTCTCTGCACATACCCTATAAAAAATCTAAAAAGGTAACGATAATATGCACCAAACATAATACTGGTTGGCTTCACTGGTAGAGAATAAAATTTTGAGAGCCCACAGATCTTAGTCCATTCCTTTCCTCATTTCACTTGAAAGCAAGACAATATTGAAGATTGAAAATGGTTATAGTGCTGATTTTATTCCTCTTTTAGATTATTTAATTCTCACATTCATCTCTTAATTATTATTTTTATTAACACGATCTTCTCTCCTCCAAGAATTCCTCTCTATTCATTTTTGACACGATTGGTATTCTAATCACAACACCTATAATTAGACTATTGTTACCTACTCTCATCATCAACAACATGGGGTTTGCTTGAATCACAATGGTATGGATTCAGTCAGCCTCATCTCTTTTTTAATTGGAAACCTCTATTTACAACACTTTCTCTCTAAAATAAAAATGCCCATGGCCAAATTCCACCTCAACAAGGAAGGTTTGGTTTAAAAATTATTTGATTATCTTATAAAGATCATGAAGACTAGCTCATTTATGCCTCCATGTTTATGGAGAGTAAGATAGCTTCCATATGAAGAGAAGTGTTCAACTGAATTTCAATGCCAAATAATTGTGTAAATATATTGGAAGTTAAGAATTACACTAGACTATGTAGTTCCACTAAATGGTTTCCCAATTGATTCTAACTTGAAGTCTATCTCAATGAGAAATGGATTATGTAGATTTTGAAAAAATGAAAATGAAAATAAGATAGAGGAGAAATAATCAGGAAGTATATAATGAATGATGATATAGTGAGTGTATAAATTTATATGTAACAACCCAAAAAATCAAGATTGATTTTTTTTACTAATGTAATTTGCTAAGCTACTTGCTTGAAATGCCAAAATCTTTGAGAGTAATTCATTTTTGTATGAAGCCTTTAAGTATAATATATCTACATATTATTATTTTTATTTTAAAACTTATAATTTAGACTCTTCATATAATGCAATAATAATGTGATTTTCTTTTATATTTCAAGTTTAATTTACTCTTACATTATTAGCCATCAAGGGGACCCACTACTTAAATTTGAATCATTAGCATAGGGTGTAGGTCTTATGTGTTAACAAATGAATTTGGGTGAAGAATTTAAAAAGTCTGTAATATGTAGAAGTAAATCAACTACACTGATCCTACTTATATATGTGATTTAGAACTTCCACTTTTGAATTAGAAAAATCTTAACCACCGTATCTTCTATTATTCAAATAAATATTCCTTAATTATTCATTTTAATTTAGTTTATGTTTCATTCCTATTTCAAAATCCATGAATTCTAACTTTGCTATGTAACCTCATGCAAATTATTAATTTTTCATAATTATAGTTTTACAAAACCATTCCAATAGTAAAATCCATGAATATATAGATATATCATAAATTTTAAATCCCAAAAAAATATTAAGATTAAAGATAGTTAAAAATCTTAACTCTTGACTTGACTTAATTGTCTATATATGCCTTTTTAAGTCTTACATATTGTTAAACTTAACATCATCAATTTTCTCTAAAATTTCCTTAAATTTATATTTTTCCCCCAATGATGACTCTTAATTAAAGTATAATTATTAGACGAAAAGGACCCTATCACTTAAACATTTGCACACAAGAACCAAACTTTTATAAACCAAAGGTCTATATTTATGTTGAAAGGGATGATTTTCCAAAATGATATTGATAAAACACATGAAAAGCTCATATTCCAAAACTATGATTCTAATTTTAAATATTGATTTTAAAATGTATCATATTGATTAAAAATATATGATGTTACATTTGACAGGCACAAAAGTGAGCATTTAAAATTTTTGCATTCTTAGAGTCAATCATATTCCATGAATACAATGAAAAAATAATGACATTAAATGAAAGGTAAAAATAATTATTTCAAATCAACATAAGGTGTGAAACACATGAATTATTTTGAGTGATTCATATTCTATGATATTATTGGGAATATTGAACTTAACAGGGGTAAAAATTTATTAAAAAAATGGAAAAACCGGATTACAAATCATTTTCCTGGTTCACCAGCTGAACCATCTCCTGATACATACTAGCTGGGAGTATTCTCAGATCAGTAGCGCTCCACATGGATCCATTTTCCGAAGCCCATTTGGCAAGACGATCAGCAATGCCATTCCATTCACGCGGAATATGTTTGAAAGCAATGGAATTCAAAAACATACTTAACTGTTTGATCTAAAGAACAATGAGATTAAGATGCCAATCCACTTTACCTGCCAAATCGTTGTTCAGCAAATTAACCACAACTTGCGAGTCCGATTCGCAGATAAGATTGTGGCATCCATATTGACAACAGAGTTTCAAAGCTTCCAGAACCGCCATGGCTTCCATAATATTGTTAGTATGACAGCCTTTGTAAATCGAAAAGAGAAACTGGATTCTTCCGGAGCTATCCCGAGCAACACCTCCTATTCCAGCCACGCCTGGGTTACCCCAAGAGGATCCATCCGTGTTAACTTTGATAATCCCAGGCTCAGGTCGCTGCCAGCACCCTTCTCTATTAACAGGCTGCGCCTTGTGTTTGTTTCTTGGCTGCGCACCACCAGTCAGTGCTAATTCATTGCCAGGATTTAAAACTAAGCCCAGCCGTTGAAATTGACTACCCTCCTCAGCGTCCAACTCAGCTCCATTCAGACACTTGGCGTGTAAAGTCTCCTGTAAAGAATTTAAGATTTTTGGCCACAGCTGTCTCCACTCAAGCCGCTCACCCCTGAATATTCTCCTGTTTCTTTCTAACCACAAATTCCATAAGATAAAAGAAGGACCAACCTCCCATGTCTTTTGCAGCAGCGAACTCCTAGTAGAACTAGGCCCGATTTTGTTTCAGAATTCGCACAGCGAATGCACATGGCGGCATGGGGTGCCCCAGGCAAACCACCACAGGTGCCAAACCTGTTTAGCAAAGGGACATTGGAAAAATAGATGTTCCCCTGTCTCCTCACTACTATAATAGAAAATATAGACCGATGGCCCCTAGAAACCACGTTTACATAAATTTTCCCAGGTGAGACATTTGTTGTGTGTCAGGGTCCATAGAAAAAAATTGCATTTGGGCCAAGAAATCGGATTCCATACTTTTTTCCCCCATAGAACCTGCTCTACATTGAAAATTTGTTTAACCAAGAGCATGTATCCAGACGAAACAGAGTATTGTCCAGACGCATCTCCTCCCCAGGCAAGGACATCACACCCCTGAACAGAACTACATCCTCTGAACTCCAGGATATGGCGAAGCTCATTTCTATCCTCAGCAGATCCTCCCGATGGCCAGTCAGAAGAATTTTTCCATTTATATCCAATAGCCAATCCCATGCTGATAGTCTCCTTATAATGCCACATGGTGTTCCAACCCGCTGCGAGAAAGATTTCAGCAAAAGGCTGAAGGTGAGGATGTGTGTCCAGTAGGGGAGGCTTACCATCCCAAGAGTCTTCCCAGAACAAAGCATCAGAGCCATTGTTGCACACCTAGAAGAGATTCTGCTTCACTAACTACGCACCAGCCTTAAGGGTACTCCAAACCATCGAGCCTCTGCCCTCAAGAGGAAATCTAGAAATGTCTTGAGGCGCAGTATCAGGAAAGTACTTAGCAGTCAAAATTTTGGCCCAAAGAGCCGATTGATTAGAGCACCATCTCCAATATAACTTCGCAGCCAAGGCCTGGCTGCCCAAAATCGCTGACCGTAATCCCAAGCCTCCTCCCTACTTTGGTTTACACACCGTCTCCCAGTTGATTAGGCTCCACTTGGTGTTTTGGAGATTCCCGCTCCATAAAAATCTCCTAGAAAGGCCATCATACTCTTTGAGAAAGTAGGCTGGGGCAGTTTGAATCATGCACCTGTAAATCGGCAGCGCCTGAATAACAGATTGCATAAGAATCACACGACTTGCAATGGATAGCCATCTATGGGTCCAATGGCTGATCTTTCATCTTAGCTTGTCCAAGACATTCTGCCAAAAAAGCCTGGGCTACCTCCCCACAACAATGGGAATGCCTAAGTAAGTAACTAGTAGTGTATGAATTTGGAATCTCAGAATGGCAGCTATTCTTCTCTGAATAGAATCTGGCGTGTTGAAGAAGAAAATAGAAGACTTGTGCTCATTGATCTTTTGTCCCGAAGCCTCCAAGTAATTATCAAGGGTGTGACGGAAAGCCTCCACTTCGCGGATCCGTGCTCTACCTGTTAAAATGGTGTCATCAACAAATTGTAAATGAGTCAAGGTCATGATCCCATTTCCCCAATTCCATCCTTGTAAAGTATTCTGAGAGGCCCAAAATTTGAGGAGCCTCCCAAGCCCCTCAGCCATAATTATAAACAAATATGGTGAAAGCGGATCTCCTTGTCGAAGGCCACGCGAAGCACCAAAAAGCTTCGTAGGAGCTCCATTTATAAGAACCAAAAAGGAAGGCGTTGTAATACAATTGAAAACCCAACTGATCCACTCCTGACTGAAACCAAATGCAAGGAGGATTTTGCTCAGAAATCTCCAGCTAACTCTGTCGTAGGCTTTGGTAAGATCAAGCTTTATAAACATAGCCTTCTCCTGAGAAGTGCTCATAGAGTGGATTGCTTCAGCAGCGATAACCACTCCATCCAAAATCTGTCTTCCAGCAACAAAGCCCCCTTGCTCTTCCGAAATAAGGCCTGGGAGGAGACCTTTCAATCTATGTGCTATAATTTTTGAAATGATTTTGTAAATAACATTGCAAAGCGCAATGGGCCTATACATCTCCAAATTAACAGCCTGTTCCTTTTTTGGAATAAGTGCCAGGAACGTAGCATTCAAGGCTCTAAGCATTGCTCTGCTTGAATACGATTCCTGAACCACCTCCATTAGATCTTGTTTTATAATATCCCAAAAATCTTGAAAGAATTCAGCCGGGAAACCATCAGGACCAGGGGCTTTACCTCTCTTCATGCTGAAGACAATCTCTTCCACTTCCAGCAAAGCAATTGGCCGCAAAAGGCATTCATTCATTTCCTCATTTACTAATCTAGGAATGCATGATATAACAGTATTTTCTGCCCCTTCATCTGGCGCCGGATCACTAGCAAAAAGCTCAGAGAAATACCAGACAGCTTCTCCCGTAATAGCTTGGGAAGAGGTTAAGACAGTTCCATCCTGAGTAACAAGAGAGGTGATAAAATTACCATTGCACCGAGCCTGCACAGACTTATGGAAAAAGGCTGTGTTTTTGTCTCCCTCTTGAAGCCAGTCATTGTGGGCTTTCTGCTTCCAGTAAATTTCTTCCCGAAGTTCCCATTCTGCTAAAGCATTGGTAGCTCTAGCTTCCTCAGAGCGAAGATCTTCTGAGAATCCACAGTCTCTTATTTGCCTGGTTATTTCATCTAGCTGTCCTTGAGCCTACTTTTTCCTGCATTGCAAGCTTCCAAAACAAGTCTTGTTCCAGCCCTGCAACTTTATTTTGACAAACTGGAGCTTTTTTAGAAAGGCATACATGGCTGTACCATAAGGAGGCCCCCCCATTCTCCACCACTGAGCCATGAGATCATAGAGTGAGGTGTCTCTAAGCCACATCATCTAAAATTTAAAAGGAGGCTTTTTGGGCCTATCAATATAGCCGATAGACAGCTTGATAGGCCAGTGATCGGAACCCCTCCAGTCCAAAATTTCAGAATTGATGGAAATAACACTAGATTGCTAGAAGCAGGAAACTAAAAATCTATCCAGGCATTCGGAAATGGCAGCGTTACCTGTTCTTCTGTTGCTCCATGTGAACAGACCATTTGAAGGTCTAACATCTGATAAGCGCAGCACTTCCACATTATGGTGAAGACATTCGGCAGAAGGACCAAGCCGAATCAATCCTCCTCTTTTCTCCTCAAGACTTAGTACCACATTAAAATCACCAGCCATAATCCAAGGCAGGAATGGGTGACATGATCGGATGTAACGAATGTGCTTCCATAGCTGCAATTGTCCATCAATATCAACAGGGGCATAAACATTGGTGATCAAGCATTGTTCCCCAGACTCAAGAGAAGAAGCCATCATTGTTAGAGCTGAATTGCTTGACATCCAATGAGTAGGTAGAATTTTCCTTGGGTCCCATCCTATAGCTAAACCTCCAGCACTACCACATGCTCCAATACATTGCCACTGTCCTCTAGGCCAAATATTTGACATACAATTAGTAAAGGCTTCAACCAATAACTTAGTCTCCTGAATGCAAAAAATATCTGAAAAATTATCCCGAACCAAGTTACTCATAGCTTTTCTTCTAGGGGCGCTATGCAATCCCCTAACATTCCATGATAACACAATCATTGGGTGGGGTGGGGAAAATGTTCGTCCAAGGTTTTGACAACCCCAGATTCCACCAGCAAGTCACCAGTAATTTTTAGCCTATCTTGGTCCTTTCTTCTTCCAACTTTGGAAAGAGCAGCCGAGTTTGCTTTCTTAAATTGTTTTTGCATAAGTCCAAGGGCACTGCTGGACCCTTTTTCTTTTTTCCCAAACTCCCCTTCTTTAACCAAATCCGCCCATCTGGCTTCCTTCTCAGGCAACTCACATTGTTCCTCAACCATGCCTCTTTCCTGTTGCAGAGAGCAGCCAAGAGGCACTTGATCCTACAAATTTGGGGCTGCGTTACAATCTGAAAACTAACCAGATTGCTCTATCTCTATCCCCTGCTCTTCCATTGGGATGCCATCTTCTATAGCCATACAGTCAAGAGCCTCAAATCTATTAAAGCCCAGTTCCACTTGTCTATCAACATTCCCACGTCTTGGTCCACGTCCTCTTGCTCTCTTTTTGGCAGGTATGAAACTGTCTGTCCCTGTTTGAAAATGGTCTCCTGGCCCTTACGCCAAGCTTGAAATACTTACATTTTTCCCTTTGCCTAGTTTATCAGGAAGAGATTTAGTGTATTCGACCTGAGGTCTATGACCATTTTCCTTCCTACCCTCAGCTACCTTTGACATTTGAAAATCTGAGCCAAATTCATTAACTTTGCCCGCCTGAGG
>JARHVA010002727.1:735000-742500 GCA_037957365.1 Torreya grandis | reverse complement strand
AAGTAATAAGTATATAATAAATGAATATATAGTGAGTATGTAAATTTATATGTAGCAACCCAAAACATTAAGATTGAATTTTTTTATTAACGTAATTCGCTAAACTACTTGCTTGAAATGCCAAAATATATGAGAGTAATTCATTTTTGTATCAAGCCTTTAAATGCAATATGTTTACACATTATTATTTTAATTTTAAAACATATAATTTAAATTCTTCATATAATGCAATAATAATGTGTACGTTTAATTTACTCCTACATTACTATCCATCAGGTGCGCCCACTACTTATATTTAAATCATTGGCATAAGGTGTAGGCCTTATGTGTTAACAGTTGAATTTGGGTAAAGAGTTGGAAAACTCCATATTATGTAGAAGGAAATCAATTACACCGAGCCCACTTATATATGACATAGAGCTTTCACTTTTTAACTAAAAAAATATTAATCACTGTATTTTCTATGATTCAAAAGAATAATCTTTAATAATTCCTTTGAATTCAAATTATATTTCTTTCCTAGTTCAAAATCCATGAATTTCAACGCGTTGCTTTGCTATGTAACCTCATGTAGATTATTATTTTTCCATAATTATATTTTTACCAATCCATTGTAATAGTAACATCCATGAATATATAGATATCACAAACTTTAAATCTTCAAAAAATATTAAGATTAAAAGTAGTTAAAAGTCTTAACTCTTGACTTAACTTGATTTTTTAAATCCTACATATTATTGAACTTAGCATCATCAAATTTCTCCAAATTTTATTCCAATTTCTTTTTTTTTCTAACTATAATTTTTAGTTGAAATATAATTATTAAAAAAAACATTGATGACCTGAAAATAAACCCTTTTACTTAAACATTTACACATAGCTTCTCAACTTTTTTACTAAATACTTTGATAATGTATAAATAACAACCATGTTTTTATAAATGAAAGTTATATTTTTATCTTTTACTATAATAAACATAAAGAATATTTTCCAAATTAATATTGACAAACATGAAATATTGATAATAATTTTAGCTAATCCGACAGTGTGTAAATAATAGCCAGATTGTATTCCATGTGCGCAGGAAAATAGAGATTTTAATATGTATGACAAGAAAAGGATGATTTTAATCAAATTGATTTTGACAAAATACATTTTTCCAAGCAGGAAAATAGAGATTTTAAAATTATATTAAAGGTAAAAGCATTGTTTCAAATCAATATAATATTATTTTGAGTGCTACAGATTCAATAATAGTATTATGGTCAATCATCTACTTGTCTTCTCTACTTTTTAATTTAAATAATATAATAATTAATAGATGTGTGGATAACAGCTACAGTTGTTTATGAAATAATATATAAATAGTGGATTTAGACTTGACTTTTTTTAAAAAGTATGGTAAGAAATATATTATTTGTGAGTTATATATAGCATTGTTATGGACACTTCCTAGTTTTTTATATATAGTTAAGTTATTGTTCTTACATTCATTGAATTCTGATGATTGACCATTCAAACTGATTCAAAACACTGATATATATATATATATATATATATATATATATATATATATATATATATATATAATTTATGAACTGTGAAAATATAAAATTTTAATATATAGATAGATTAAAAATCACCATTCATAATACAAACAACAGATTTTTAAAATCACATATGCATAAATTTCAAATCCCATTAAATGTAAAAAGTATTGTATTTGATGTTTGTGATTATAAGACTTTTATATTTGTTTAATTGTTTATGTGGTAACATATTAATTTATAAGAACTTAAGTATTATTTACATACAAGTTAGAAAATAGTTTAACTCAATGTAAGACCCCCAAGAATTTCATATAAAGAGCTTGTAGAGGCAGTTGGGGGGTTTAGCCAGAGCAATCTCTTAGGATTTGGTAGTTTTGGATCATCTATAGAGGGATTCTAAATAATGGCACAAATATTGTTGTTAAAGTTCTCAATTTACAAGATGAGAATGCTCACCAATGTTTTATTAGAGAATGCATCGTATTAGAAAGAGTCAAGCATCGTAATGTGATCAAAATCATTTCAACTTGTTCTAACCTTGATTTTAAAGTATTGGTTCTTCTATTCGTGTCAAATAGAAGTTTGGATAAATGGTTATATCCTTAGGGATAAGAAGGAAGTATATTAAATTTGAGTGATCAATTAAAAATAGCAATGAAGATGGTGTAAGATATTGCATATTAGAATCATCATTGTTTTGTGTAAGTGATTCATGGCGGAATTTAGCATTGCCAGACTAATATTTGGAAATCCAATGGATTCATTGAATTATACAAACACACTCAGAGGATCTATTGGTTGCATGGCACCAGTTATATATTTTGCACTATTAGAAAAAAAACATTATCAATAGTTTCTTTTTCTATTTTGTATGAATAATTAAAATGGCTTGAGAATCACTAAACAATGTATTGTATTATAGAGTATGGAATGAATAGAAATATTTCAACAAAAAGAGATGTATACAGCTATGGTATTTTACTTTCAGAGTTAACAAGGAGGAAACCAACAAATGATATTTTTGCAGAAGGTAATCAAAATAATCTTCAAAAGTGGGTAGGTATGGATTTTCTAAATAAAATTAAAGAAATGGTGGATAATCTACGTAGTGATGTGAATGAATCAAAGATATCAAATATATTGGTATGCCTTACTCAATTTATACAAAGAGGTCTGGTTTACACAAATGAATTGCCCCAGTAATGCTCACATATGATGGAGATAGTTGAGAGATTATAAAAAATATGAGGTACATTTCTTGGTAATCCTATAATTTTTCAGTTGTTGATAAATATCTCACCTTTGTTTGTGAGGACAAGTGGTACAAGAAATACTAATTCATGGAGCCATGAAAATTGATCTACATCTACATCATAGCTCTTCACTCAACAATGATGATTGTAAATAAGTGATTCTTTCTTTCTTATTATGTTCTCTTAGATTGATTAATAAAAATATAGTATATTGTGAGGTTATGTAGAGATCATTAGTGTAATATTTTTCCAAATTAAGGAGATGTAAGGTCAAATTGTAGTTTTTTCCAACTTGATGATATGTAAGGTAAACATGGTAATTGATTGAATACACATATATATTAGAAAGTAAATTCAAAAAATATTTGATATTCTTGAATCTTTTCATGTTTCTTCATTATTCTTCTACTTAACAAAGACAATAATTTTTTTTATGGTGAATTTTTTCCAAATAGAAAATTCTTAGGTCCAATTTTTAGATTTGGCTGAATTTTTGCAATTTATTATTTGTGGATTATTCTCACACTGCTTAAATATTATGAAATGAAAAATATTTCATTTCCTCTATATCTCTTCAAATATCCTTCAATCATTCATGTCATACATATCCCCCATACTTTTTTATTTATTTGAATACATAATCAAGCCAACTAGAAATTAATAGTTTGTGTAGAATCAATAAAATTCATAAAAAGAGTGTGAAAAATTTGTTATAGATTTTACTACTTAGATATCCATGTAGAAAATATATTATCAAGTGTATATAATATCCAAGAATTATTTGAAGAAATGGCTAATGGAATGTAATTCATGAACTACAATCATTGTTGAATATGAATAAAATAAGCTTGTAGATTAGTGAGCAAATGTAGTTAGTATTTATACAATGAAATTCAATTAACTTTTTTTATTTGATAAGGTAAACCTAGGATTTATAGGGACCCAAAACAATAAAAAGTGAGATAGAGAGTTATAACTAGGCCTCACGCGGTTGAATAATCAAAAAATAAAGTCTAAGAGCAAAAAATGAGAACAAACATAGAAAAACATGTTAATTAGGGGGACCCTCATGGGTGTCCTATGTAGTAGAATTATCCTTTTTTAGGAAGCTAGACTTATCTTTCAAATTATTTTCTCTAGTACAATTCTTAGGACCCTCAACTTATTCACCAAGGAAAATCATCCTAAGGCACTTCTTGCCTTTTGCATGGGGAAAGGGATGCTTTAGGGGGAACCCTTGGGGGATTTAGGAACCTTAGGGGATTTAAAGACTAGTGAAAGGGGAGGGGGTTGGGTAGACTACACCAATGCTTAGCCATGGCCTTTATCACCCAGTGGAGTTCGTTTCAATCTTGAATCAATTTAGCCAAATCAAAACTTGCTTGTTGGACATTTACATTGAAGTTTCTAGCATTTTTTTGTTTTTTCCATGCTTTGTTATTCCAATATCCTTGCCCTTTTGATCAGAGGTGGAAGGAGTACCAAAATTAATGGGTTTTGGTTTATGGATGAACAACATTTTTAGGGGAAGGTCATCAGGAGGGGATTTAGGCAAACTATTATGAGGGGAGTCTTCTGGGGTAGGGAAAGATCTCTTAAGAGGATCCTCCTCTAGGGAATCCTCCTTAGAGGATGATCCTTTTGGGGGGAATTTTTAACCAAGAAGGGCTTGACCATGTTGCACTAGCAAGAAGATGAGGCCTTGGTACAAGATCATGTTAGCGTCATATACCTGGTGAAGGAGGACTATGTTTTCCAAGGATTTTAGGAGAAAAAATGGAAGGTTGATCTTTAAACCAATGAAGTAATTGAGCAAGTTGAAATGGTGAGATAAAATCAAGGTGTAATGACCTTCTAGGGTCATGTACTTCATGACCTATAAGAAAACTTCAAGCCAATACTTGGGTAGATCGGTGTGGGGAAATCATTTCTTCTTAGTTTGCACAAATTCATTAGTTTGAAATAAGCATTGTAAGGATTCCAATTTTTTGGACTGATCCTTATATTATTTAGTGTCAATACATACCATTCTCATGGCATCTCCTATAAACTCTTCATAAACATTTATGAAAATCCCCCTCAAGGAAACCTTCCTTTTCATCCAAGCAACTATAAAGTCTTTGACCACTAAGGGATTATGCTCAGTGATGTGCTCCATGTACTCAGATAATCCTCCCTTCTTTAGATTTTTCCACACATTTTTTCTCTCTTGAACATCTTTGCAGAATGTTGGCTCTAGTCGATCTCTATCACTTCCCATGTTGTCTAGATTTGTAGGTTTAGAGGGAGCAAGCTGAGGGTTCAAGATGCTAGATAAATGGCTAGGGATTGTGTTATGAGGAATGCCTACCAAAGCCTCCTTATCATAATAATTCCCCCTTGCCTTGAAATGAATGTAGGTCTAAAAGGTCATGATTAGGCCCTTCAAGATGAAAAACTACACATGTAATGACATGATGGAATTAAGTGGCGTGTGTACCTTTCATGCAGATGACACTAAGCATCTTAGGGGGGATGCTACCTTTATTATGATAGATAATTAAACATTGGAGATGTACTCCAGTACTAACCAGGGTGTTAGCCACCCCATTACCTTCCCTATAAGTATGATTGAGTTTAACTTGAGGAATTATGCGAGATAAAATTCTACCAACAAATACCAAAATGAAAACTTAAACATAACATATGGAGATTCATCTAAACCTACTTAATTTAGTGATTTTTTATCAAATGATTTCTCATGGAATGCAATCTTCATTGTATACATGCACTAAATTAACTTTTTGATGAATCCCTAGACTTTTAAAGAGAATGTAATTTGTGTAAATAAAATCTCAAAAAAAATTCTAATATATTCCTAGAATGTGACAAATAAGGAGATACATAATAGAGTATTAAGATTTTTCCAAAAATTATTGAAAGAAAATTTTAATTGAAATTTGTAGTAGTGACTGCCTTGATAAATGTGTATGTATAACATGTTTTATCTAGTTCCTTACATATTAATGTCTATATTATCCTTCAACTCCTAGTAGTGATCAAATTTGAAGGGTTGGTCTTATTTTCAAGTTGAAGGGCATACATTCATCCAACCCTTCAATAATGAAAATTTGTAAGAATAGTTGTACTTCAGATGATAAGACAAGAGTAAAGTAAGTATACACTTCATTAAAAAATATTTAAAACAAAATGTTGTTCTTCCAATATTTATGGATTTCAATTTATAGGATGAGTTTGATTTCCTTGAAACTTAAATGGGTTAAATATTTTGGCCATATGAAAATATCTATGATTTTCAAGCACAAAATGTAGTGGCAAGTTTTTAAAGTCCATGGTGAATGAAAGGGAAAAAAATTGGATGGAATTAAACAAAACTTCTATGGATTACAAAACTATTTATGAATGATTATATAAATATATTTAATCTTTGACAATTCATTATTTAAATATCTTTTTAAAAAAAATTAAAGGGAAATGTTATGGATAATATTCTTAATTGTTTCATCCATAATCAATGTTTGTTTGGAAAAATATTACTTTTGAAAGTAGATTTTTGTCTGAAATAAATAAGAGTGTTTTTTCAATACTTTTTAAAGTGTACATTTGCCACATTTTTGCCCAAAATAAGTCAAAATATTTTTTCATTGTTTAAACTATGTGAACATTTTCATTTCCCACCTTTGAAAGTAAGTTATTATTATTATTTTTATCATGTCTTTCCATTTTTTAAACCCTAAATTGGATGTGGCTATTACTAGGTTAAATAGGGTTAATAATATAGAAATGATAGGGCATAAGTGTTGAATGAAGTTGAAGATGGTCTTTATGTTATTCTTGATTTTTATCTATGCAATCACTACTCACATCTCCCATTATTTTCCTTCTTATTATTCTAATCAACACTCTCTTCTCTCTTTCAATAATTCCCTCTCCATTCATTCTCTCCACAATTGGTCTCCCAATCACAACACCTACAATTGGATTGGCATTTCCTGCTCTCAACATCATTGACACCATGATATCTAATATAATTTTGATCGAGTAAAATATCATAGTATCCATTACAGTTACTAAAAACTTATACATTTTAAAATCTATTTTAACTAAAATTCTAATAAAGCACTCTTTCTAATTTAAATACTAAGCACAAAATATATGGATGATATTTGTTTCCTTTATTCATTCTTATAGGTTTCAATCATTTATTTTAATTACTTAAAAAAATATTAGAAATTGTAAAAGGAAAAAAAAATAGATTTAATAGTAAATAAAATCTAAGGTTTATTGGAAATAATAGTTGTAAAATCTATGATTTGGATAAAAGTTAGTTTTGAGATTTATTTGATTATAGAAACAAAAATGTTTAAATATAATTATTCTAATTAAAGATGTACATTATCAAGATATTTTTCACATTTATAATAATTATTTTCATAAATTATATAAAATATAAATTAAAAAAAATTAATCTAGAATTTAATTTGCATATTTGTTTATCAACTAACATTATATTTTTTTCAATAATAAACTTTGTTTTTAGTTATTCTTCTTAAATATAAAAGTTCCATATCATAATGTTATACTTATGATTCCTTTAATAATAAATATAAATTTCTATCACAATATTTTTAATGTGAACTTATACACAACCTATTAAGCTTGCAAGGTATAAATTTATAGCATAAACACTTAAATGT
>JARHVA010002727.1:657500-730000 GCA_037957365.1 Torreya grandis | reverse complement strand
TATTGTGTGTTGGCACTAATGGTGCATCAGTGATGCAGGGGTATAGAAGTGGTCTTTGTGTTCACCTTCAAACAAAAGTTTCTCCATTTATGATTCCAATTCATTGTATGACACATATGATGAATCTTATGTACAAAATTTCTAGCACATTCAGTAATGTCACAAAAGTGGAAGAGCTTATTGTGACTTGCATGCTTACATGTCAAGTAGCCCAAAAATATTTATGGAGTTTCAAGACTTTGCAATTGGGGTGAAAGATGGCAAAAAAATACTAAAAGATGTTGAAACTAGATGGATTTCCATGGATGAACCTGCATGCAAATTTTTTGAGGAATATCCATCTTTGACAAGTTTTTTGCATAAATATCGCAAGGAAGTTGACAAAGCAAAAGGTTTATTGTGTCATTTAATAGATCTCAAAACATTACTCACATTGTGTGGTATTTTTCCAATGTTGAAGGAAATCAACTATTTAATGAAACATGCCCACGAGAGATCTATCTATATTATTGACTTCATATGTTTGAGAAAATGTGTATGTCAATGTTTAGATATAATATACACATCAAATGAAAGCTTTCACGGACCTATTTTTAGAACCTGGCAAATTTTGATAGATTTTCAAAATCTAGAGAGTTTTTTGAAATTCAATAAACATGATCATATTTATGTCATGGTAAATGGCATTGAGATCCCAATGCACACATGCTCTAGAAGACTTAAAGTTGTGGGAGCTGAACCTAAAGATGTACTTGTGACATGTATTATATGATGACATTTTATTGAAAACATGAATAAAATTAAGCAAAATCTCACAAAGGTTATCTCCTGAGATCAGAGAATGTTTTCAAAGGGATGACTTATGGGAGGGCATGGGAGTTTTGAATCCTATTTTTTGGGCTAGTGTTAACAATTAAGAACAGACCATCAATTTATTTCACAAATTCATGAAAACAATTACTATGCATTTTTATAAATCTATAGATGTGAATGGAGTTAAAATTAATGGTATTTTAAATAAAAAATTATTAACATCTCAGTCAACCCAGTTTAGGATTACAATGATGGATCAATTTCAGTGTTTAAGTGACCCAACATAAAATGGTGACATTACATGTCTATGGAAAAAACTTTATCCAAGTAGTGTCTTACAAGAAAGTATTAATGAATAGTTTAGATTATATGAACTTGTTCAAAAAATGATTTTGCGTTATGTATAAGATGAGTGATTGTTTAGTGAATTATCCTTAATGAATTCAAAACTTAGAAATAGATTGGATTAAAATCTAGAGACTTGTTTGAGACTTTATGTTTTGCATTATTCCATGGACAATTTTCCTTATGATAGAGCAATGAAAACATGGAGTTCTGTAGTTGAAATAAGAGGCATGAGTAATACAACTAATAATGTAGATGATGCAAATACCGAGACTAAATAAGACATTGGCATGGTATATGCAAATCACACTTTAGATGACCAAGTTCTTGAAGATTATTTTAGATGCCTGACTTTTAGTATGATAAGTATAGAAATTATTGTTCTCTAAAATATTTCATATTCTTTCATCTTCAAATAGATTAAATTTTATAATCTATTTCCTGCATCTTCTAATTATGAATATTATTCAATACACTTTATTTGTCTTATTACAATTCTGTATATTTTAAATACTACTATATATTTTCAATGTATGTCATTCAATAAGAATCAATTGTAATTCTAATTAACATTATACACAACATTTCATTGAAGCATACAAGTCTTATGTGTAATCATGCATGGTGCACCATAGAACACCAATTTTCTTGACATTAAAACTCCAATTATTAAGATTTGTTGTTGTCATTATCTTAATTGTCTCTAATAGTAATTTGGAGAGCATCTACATAGATTTAATACATGCATAAGTGTTGAACCAAAACATAGACAAATATTTTATTCACACCAATATTATTCTATTGCATATTTACATTAGAACCATTAAATAAATATATAGGAAATATTTTTCCTTTTTTTGGGGATCACATATTTCCTAATTCCTCCACAATCAATGCATTCAATGCTACAACTAATAGAACACTATAAAAATAAATTCAATACTACAACTACTAGAATAGTATAACAATGAATTCAATGTTATAACTACTAGAATGTTGTAACAATGCATTCAATGCTATAAATACTAGAATAGTATAACAATATAACAATCCATTCAATGCTACAACCACTATTACAATATAACAATATAACAATGCATTCAATGCTACAAATACTAGAACAATATAACAATGCATTCAATGATACAACTACTAGAACACTATAACAATGAATTCAATGCTACAACTACTAGAACAATATAATAGTATAATAATTCATTCAATGCTACAACTACTAGAACATTATAACAATGCATTCAATGCTACAAAAACTAGAATAGTATAACAATGCATTCAATGCTACAACTACTAGAACAATATAACCATGCATTCAATACTAAAAAATACATTTGACATATTTAAAATATTAAAATTATATACCCAGAGTATTTAGAACAACTATAAAATATCATTTAATAAAATAAGTGTTTTTTCAAACAAATAAGATATAAAATGTTTGAAACATTATAAACTATTTTTTTGAACATTATAAACTCTTTGAAACAAATTAACAATTTTTTGGATAGATTCTTCACCCCTTTACTTATTGCCATCGTCCTCCATGGAAACCCTAGTATCTTGACTTGCCTATGTATCCTTTAATATCACTTCTTCCTTATGAAGATCTTCTATAGAAAAATTCATAGTTACAAGAATTACCCTCTCCTCATTAACAACATTGCCTATTGAAAGAATAGTTGGATTCTCATCTATTTTATTTCAATAAAATGCTTGGATCCATCCCACGTTCTTTAATTTTTTTTTTCAAAGTGTTTTTCTATTTATTTAAAATAACAAGATTTTATTTCAATATAATTGTTGAGGTGATACTTTTACGAGGGTTTTTCAAATGCACATTAAGAATATGTGCTTCTTGCTTCAAATTTTCATGTTTTGCCTACAATTAACAAATAATATATAAGTGTCAAGCACATACAAAGTTCAATAACTAAAATACACATTATAGATAATGAAAACTTACCACAACTTTATCCTTCTTTGCTTGTGCAATGGTAACAAAGTTTATATCTATATCCCATTTATTAAAATAGGGCTTCTCCATTTAAATTTTCTAATCTATTTATCATAATCCTTAAAACCTTATCATTGTAAAAATTGTTAAAAAAATCAATATAGATTGAGCTTGCTAGAATAAAGCATCGATATTTGAGGGTTTATTTTGAATAAGCAAAAACAAATTAACTCTTTGGGAGTGGTTGTGATAATGGACATTGATTTTTTTGATAAGTTCTTTTTCCCTTATCTCCCATTTTTTTAAATCATTAAATTTATCAATAACATGCTCCTTCAGATTAGCAAGTAGATTTTCTTAAACTAGATTTTCTAATGGAAAATTAGTGATGGAATCATTAGAGATGTTTAAATTATTAGTGTGGGGTGGGGTAGTTGGGTAAGAGGTAGCTATAGAAGGCACTTATATAGGTACATTAACAACTTGAATAAAATCATGTCAATTGAATCCACCAATAGTTGGGACCCCACTTTCAATCCCAAGAAAATCTTCATCCATATCAATTTACTGTAAACATTTAAGACCTTGTGCACTAGAAAGGCCACCAATAGATAAATTTGGGAAATCAAAAATTTACAGGGTTCTTCTACTTTGTGTAGGAATGGAGATGTTCTTTCCTCTTCTTTGAGTGTATATGGGTGGTGGAGGTGGTAGCACACTTCTTGATCTCCTAGCAGGTGTTGGGTAGATTGTAAAACAAAAAATTATTTAAAACCAGTAAATTTGAAAGCATAAAATTAATGTAAATTGAGATCAAATGTGTTATTTACATGTCAACATGACTACCTCTTCCATTATAATTGTCCTTGATGGAGTTTCCTCTTCCCCTCTTATTATCCTTGTGGGAGTTGGCTCTTCCCATATTGTTGTCCTTGAGGGATCAACATTGGTGTTTTCACCTATAAAATGAATAAATTATCTAGTTAATAAACTACCCAATTCTAACAAACTTTATTTCAAAAATAAAGTTGTAAGCTGGAAAACATTGATCATGTTGTCGAGAAGAATCCTCAATGATAACAATTCAAGAATCAACTTAAACAAAAATTTAAAAAAAAAAATGATATTTCTTTCCTATTAAATAATACAAGAAATAAACATTAAAGGAAATTTGGGGGAACCTATAAGTAGAGACAAAATAGAATCATTTCTTAGGCATTTCTCAATTTGAAATGAATTGAATGAAGACTCCATGGATTGGGTATCACCAGAGTCCTCTAGAGTACATAGACATTTGGATTCTACCTTTTTTTATTGTGGTATATGCATAGACTCTTACCTATAACAAACAACAAGCTAAAAATTGTTAAAATTTGAAATATGTATAAAGCAAGAGAGGAGACTATTAGGAAAACTAAAATTACCTCTTGTTCCTTGATGTACAAAGCATTAGCTTTCATTTTTTGATGGAGGGCAGTGAGAATTGTAGTATTTTTTAATTCATATAAGGCATTGAAATACAAGGCTAGAATAGAGTTGGAAGATGAAAGGTGTAAGAGTCATTTGAAAATGTAAAATTTAACTTATCCCTAATCCTATTGGAAATAACTGTGCACTAGTCACACACAACACCTGATAGAAAACAAATAATGTAGTAAATAGACTAGAAGGAAATGTTCGATGGTCTTCCCTATAAAACAATTATGGCTTGGAAGAAATGTACAATAGATTTGAGAAATAGATTAGTGATTTTTTCCACAAGGACTCTCCTTGAATTTCAAATATCTATAATGAAAATAAAAAACATGCAATTCAATTAGGATATCAAGCTAATTATAATAAATGATTCAAGAATAATTAGGAATTAATAAATCTAACACTTACCAACTGGGTCTATGGCCACTTTATATACTGAATCCAAGTAATTTTTATCAGCATCAGATAAGACAACTTTCATGCTAATAAGGATTGCATTATAATGTGGAAGACCTGTTAAATTGTGGATATCCAATGGAAAGGTGATAAAGGATCTTGTTTTATTATTAAATTAGATATAGAAATGACTCTCAGTATAGTTAAAGCATACAACTAGAGATCAAAATAGGTTATTATTGATTGTCATGTCATATTTGGGCATCTACACCAAGCCTCTAAATTTAGATTAATCTATCTTGTTGACATAAGATTCAGCTGCTCTACCATCTAGAGGAAGTCCAAACACAAAATATTCTAGAAAATCAAGTTTTGGATCCCTATTTCAATTTTTGTGGAAGTGAAATCCATTGAAACTTCATTGTAAAGTTTATAGTAGTAGTGGTAGGTGAGCTTGAAAAAAAAAGGTAGGATGAGAAAAACCTTTGAGTAAAGTGTGATAATAAGGGAACTATGGAGGTATTCATAATACATGAGGGGAACTATAGAAACCACTTGGCATGATTAGTGATACACATTGTACACTATGACTTAACAAAACCACCTCAACAACATGATGATGCATGACAACATAGTATCATGTGGTAGCATGGCAATGCACAGTAGCATGTTATCAAATGGAAGTGTAATGATGGGTTGCACCATAATTCTATCATGATACACCATATCACTAGGAGACACCATGTTTCCACATGATATCATGTTATCAAGTAGTGCCATGTTTGCATGTGACATCATATTGTTGGGTGGTACCATGCTATCACATGACATCATGATGTCAAATGGTACCATGTTGTAGGGTATCACTATTATAACAAGTGATAACATGGTTTCAGGTGGTAGTATGGTATTGGGTGGTAGTCTAATACTACCTAGGAACATGTTGTCATGTGATAATATAATGTTGTCTGGCACCAGACTGTCATGCAACAACATAGTCACTAATACCACTCATGACCATACTATCACCCAATGGCATGATGTCACCTGAAAGCATAATGTCACCCAAAAACATAATGTCATCTCATATCATAAGGTCTCTCAATGGAATAATATCACTTGATAGTATAATGTTGCTCAGTGACATGGAACTACCCAATACCATGTTTCTACAGAACATTATGGTGAATAGTTCTGAGTGTAGTTACTATATCTAGTGGCATAATGTTTCCCAACAACATAATGTCACCCAAAAACATAGTGTCACTTTATATCATAATGTCATATGACAACATAATGTTGCTCAGTCGCATAATGTGGCATGAAATCACCTATCACCATGTTGTTATCCATCACTGTAATGCATAGTACTACATATAGTGTCACCCCAAGCTCTAGATAGATGTGGTCAATAATTTATATGGAAAATAAATAAGATGATTTTCCTCCTCCTTTGTACACTCATATTCACAAAAGTTACAAATCTTATTTGCCTAAACAAACTTAGGGGATTTTCATCATGGCCTCTTAAAGTGAATCCTTCCCATTATAAGTTATGTATGTATAAGAGATTTTGGAATGCAATAAAGGAGTGTAGTGGTATGTAAACCCATTACCAATTGATCTAAAAAAAAGGGAAGAGGGTGGCATAATATCCACCATCTTCATTCACTCATCCTTTAATATCTAGACATAAGGATGATGCAGCCAACCAATATTGGCAATAAATCTTACATTTTAAAATATTTTTTCTAATAGTTTTAATTAATGTTTTTAAGGAAACAAAACCTGTATACTTAATTTATAATATTTTTATTATGTTAATTAAGTTCATTTGAACATTTATGTACATCATAGACTCACGTCTTCATCAAATATATTCTCAACAGTAATTACTTAGGATAAGTTATTTAGATATGAATGGCAAATTCAAGACTAACAAATATTTTTTCAACTTCTATAAAGTTAAATAGATACACATATAATAATAAAATATTAGATTAGACATTTTTATGAATGCACTCCTCAACATTATAGTCCACCACCACTCTTTTTTTGTTATTATAAGTTATGTGAACATAGGTTGTAATAAGGGGAAATTAGTATCGTGTTAGTGAATGAAATCAAAATCAAACAAAACACACTAAATGCTAACACCATAATCCTATCTCAAAGGGGAAGATTAGTTAACAAGAATAAATAAAACACACAATTAAAATTTAAAATAAACCTTCTTTTACCTTCCTTGGATGCTCCAAAATGCTTGTTGTAGTGGCTTGCTCAGCTTGTGCTCATAAGTCTTCATCAAATGAGGCTTGGCTATCTCCTCTTCTTCTTGGCACCTTGTGGCTTTGGATTGGCTTGGATTATAATAAATTTGGCATGGTAACACTAATTTAAATATATTTTGGAATCATTTTTACATTATAAATTTGCATTATCAAGACTTAGAAATGATGTTCATGGCCTCTCTATTTATATATTTTTGAGATTGATTAGAATCAACCTGAACTGTCTATCTCAAGATTGAGATGTGTCACTAAGTATTAACCCAATTATGTAATTAAAATCCAAAAATAGGCTCATCAATATTTGGGATAGAGTAGAAATTAAGAGGCATGTATGGCTTTGATGAGGCATGGGAGGCATGAATCCTGATATTTGTGGTATTTATGGCCTAGGGATGTCTTCCCAAGAAATAAGGTCACCTAATGATGCAAATATTCAATATTAATTTTTAAAAATAATTATTCAACAAGTTTCCATACAATTCTTAATTAGGCTCTAATTTGGTTTAATTATCTCTTAAGCAAGATTAAGCACTTTGTGCACAAATTTCTCAAATTGATTAGAATGCCTTATTATTTGTAAAAAATTTGATTGGGTTGGAATTGGAAGTCAATGTTAGATGCATTAGAACTTTATTCCCATTTATAATGTTACCAATATAAAATAATAGAGGCACATGTCTCGTGTAAAAAAATTGATAGAAAAAAGCAATCCAGAGCACCTAGGTGTAAAATTGGCATTTTGACATGAAATGATCTGATCAAAGTTAGCTAGCCCATAAATTACATTTCCCCACTTAGGGATACCCTAACCAAAATTATTAGTTGACTATATTGGGTTAAAATATTTTAATTTGATTTAGTGTTTTTAGGCCAAATTATGTATTTTAGAAAGAATTAGTCAAAACCCTGATTGGAGGTGATTCGTGGCCAAATTTAGGTGTCTACAGTTTGCCCCTATTTGGAAAGATGTTGCAAACCATAGGCAAAGCAATGTCTTCTTAAATAATGAAAAGTTATTATATGCTTACAACTACAATGATGATAAAGTAACTGTATGATGCCCCCTCAAGGGAATGGTTGGGACAAGTAAGTTGACAAACGGTCCCTTGAAAAGAAAGAAGTGAAATGAAGGGACCAAAGAAAGGAAAGATGATGGCGTAAAAACACAATGATATTAAAAAATTATTCAAAATCATTGAGAATGCAAGTGGGATGGTGTACAATGGTTTTCTTAAAGGTGGTTATAAGCATTATACCCTGATAGTGGCAACATGGCATGATAACACGATGATTTGCCCAAAGTTGGTTATAATCATTGAGAAGATGGAGATGCCCAAGTTAGGACAGACAAACAAGATAAAAATGTGCCCCTATATAGGTGGAAAATGTAAAGTGGTGACAACATAATGAGTTTCTCAAAGGTGGTTATAATCATTAGAGAAATGTAGGTGGGATGGTGTCCAATGATTTGCCCATAGGCAGTTATAATCATTGGACCTCAATTATGAAAAACAAGAAAAACTTGGTTGAGGATTATGATAACTAACACCAAGGGTAATGATGAATTAGATCAACCTACTAGTAGGGAAATGCTCATCTGAACTAATAAAGGTTGAAATTTTTTCATGGTTAATTACTCTATTTGGAATATGATTGTGATTAAATTAGGATGTCAATGCCAAAGAGATGTCACCATTGATGAATAGAATTCTTGAAGCTAAGGTTTGTTGTATCATGTGTTGGTAGGCATCATGGTATAAAATCATGAAGACTTGGCCAATATATGCATAAGGACTGACTCCCATAATCCAATAATCAATAAAAAAACATGCAATAATGATATAAACCATGATGACAATGTAAAGATATGAATATGGATGGATTTGAGCATAAGTGTAGGCAAATAATTACCCAATGAACACACATAAATTGAATCAAGGCAATAGTGTTGAAAGTAAACAAACATGCACACAAATAAAATAATAAAGAAATAAACAAAGAAGCACTCAATAGAAACCATACAAACACTGCCCCTATAAAATAGATGAAAAATCAACAAATGAATAAAATAGGGGAATAAAATAAGAAGGTGGGGGTGACTGAGTTGTCTCCATATGCACTAGGCAAGTGGACGTTGCCTACATAGTTCCATGGATGTAATATCCAAAAAGACATCAAGCCCAATGTAGTTCTCCCAAGGAATGGGAAGAAAGTGATAACTAATGAAAACAAATAGAATGGATATGATAGAAGAAAAGGAATAGGGAAACTAAGTGACAAGTGACAAGTGATTTTTATTGTAACTTAATAAAGGTTCCTAGAATCCTTAAGGAAAAGAAGTGGTCAGTGTTTTTGGTTTTTTCCTAATGATTTTACAAATGTTTTTGAAAATTTTAAAGTATCTCAACTTGACCAAGAATGATAAGACACTAAATAGTTTAAGCTCATAAAATGGTGAGAGCATTCAAACATAGGTTGCTCAAAAAATGGTGAGAGCATTCAAACTTAGGTTGCTCACAAAATAGTGAGAGCGTGAAAACTTAAGGTGCTCACAAAATGGTGAGAGCATTGAAACTTAGGTTGCTCACAAAATAGTGAGAGCGTGAAAACTTAAGGTGCTCACAAAATGGTGAGAGCATTGAAACTTAGGTTGCTCACAAAATGGCAAGAGAATTTAAACTTATGTTGCTCTCAAAATGGTAAGAGCATGGTGGAAAGGGTGACTAAACTAACCTAAACAAGTATCGAGTGCTACCTAGATAGTCCTAGAGTAGGACCTCAAGTCACTATAGTTTCTCCCTTATAGCGGAGGAATTTTACTAGTGTAGCAGTCAATTCAACAAAATATGCACAATTGGTAAAAATACATAGTATGGCATATGAAATGGCAAGTTGGTATGTCAAGGCTTAATAAATAAATGTTGCTCATAGGTGATTATAACTAGGACATAATAGCATAGATTGATGGTACTAATTTTACCAAAGGTAGTTATAATTAGTAGCAAGATCGGTCATAAGAAAGGAATAACAAAAAAAGGGTGAAACTATCAAAACTTCTATCATATTTCTCCAAAATACAATCTCTATCTGAAATACTCGAAACAATTGATGAAATGGATCAGATTCCTTGATGCTAAAAATGTGCAATGAATGGCAAAAAACCAAGTTCAAACAAGCTAGTTGGATAGGATTTATAACATGTTTGGTCAATAGAATGGAATGGTAAAATGGATAAGGCTAAGAGGAAAGATAAGCATGATATTTTTACTAAGAATAATAGTGATAAAATAACACAACATGAAATGGTCCTTATAGACAAAATTCATCAGCTCAGGAAGTTCATCTCTATCTAGTGTGGTAAGCCTGTATGTTCTTGATCCATAAGCTACAGTAATGATGAAAGGCCCTATCTAATTTGGTTTGAATTTACCTTTATGCTTCTTTTCAACTTTGGTATTCTTTTGGTTTTCTTTAAGAACAAGATCACCAAGTTAAAATGTTCTATACTTGACACACTGATTGTAGTGGCCTTTGAGTTGATTTTGATATGCCTAAAAAATATTGAGCATCATTGTGTGTTTCTTATCAAGTAGTTCTAGCTCTTAAAGGTGAGCTACTCAATAGTCATGATCATCTATGACATGCTTGAAAGATATACATAGTGAAGGCAACTCAACCTCAATGGGAAGGATGGCTTCTATACCATAAGCAAGTGAATATGGAGTGGCTCTTGTGGGGGTATGGTTATTGGTACAATATGCCCAAAGGGTAGGGAATATCTTCAAGTTCCAATCATGACTAGCATTATTGACAATCTTTTTGGGAATATTGACAATCATTTTGTTCAATGCTTTGGCTAGGGCATTACCTTGAGGGTAATATGTTGTAATAAAATGTTGTGTGATGTTATAATTGGTACATAGCTGGTCTACATCCTTGTTCTTGAATGATCTTTCATTATCAGATATAATGTCAAAGGGGATACTTTAGCGGCAAATGAGATGGTTGAAGATGAATTTGGAAATTTGCTTTCTAGTCATGTAAGTGAGGGGTATAGCTTCAACCCACTTAGTGAAACACTTAGTGGTGGTAAGGATATATTTATGGCCATTAGATGAAGTGGTGTTGATTTTCCCAATAAGGTTGAGTCCCCATGTAGCAAACGGTCATGGTGTCAACATTAATTTTAGAGTTTGTTCTAGGCCATGAATCAAATTATCATGTCATTGACATTTGTCACACTTTTTTACATATGTAGTTACATTTGCATCCATCATGGGCCAATATAACAAGTACACAAGATCTTTTTGGATAAGACTGCCCCACCATAATGAGTGACACATATACCTTCATGAAGTTCTCTTAATACTAGTGTAGACTCTACTGACAATAAACAACAAAGTAGAGTTCCATCAAAACTACGATAGTAAAGGGTTGATCCAAGTAGAGTATGAGTGGAGTGATGGATAAAGGCTTTGGTTTGTTTTTGAGATAGGTTAGGTGGCAAAAATTAGTCATGAAGGTAGTTTTCAATGTCTAAATACTACTTAGAATTAGGACCAGCAATATCACAAATCATTACAATGGTTGAAGGTTCATGGGTTGGTGCGAATAAATTCTCAATAAGAAACTAATATTCTCTTCATCTGTTAATTTAATTAGAGACCCAATAGTAGCCATGGAATTTGTAGTTCTATTACTAACCCTTGGTATACACACAAACTAAATGTCAACAATTTATTGCTTTAGGGTATCGACCATAGCCTTATATGGAATTAACTTGTCATCTTTGGTCTAAAAATGGTTTGTGACTTGATTGACGATTAACTGAGAATCACCATAAACCTCTAGATGAGATATATTCCATTATATTTCATACTGAAGTCTTGTGACAAGTGTTTCATACTCGGTCATGTTGTTTATACAAGGAAAATTGATTCCAAATGATTTAGGGATTAGATCCCCCTATGGTGTAATAAATAAGAAGCTTGCACCCAATTCACGTGCATTAAATGAACCATAAAAAATATAGCTTCTAGTGCCTCTCCTCAAGAGGTTTGTCCATGATAGTCATTATGGATTAATCAAGAAAATAAAATGTGAGTGGATTTGTGTTTACAAGGGGTGCTTCAGCAAGTTGATATGTAAGAATCTATCCCTTGATTTCCTTTTGATTGACATACTTTATGTCAAACTCACTAAGAAGCATGATCTATTTGGCCATCCTACCTTGTAAATCTATTTTAGATAGTAGATACTTGAGTGGATCTACTTTTGAAATGACCATGGTCTTGTTGCTCAACATGTAATGGAATACTTTCTAAGCTACGAAGACCATGGCTAGACAAGATTTTTCAATAGGTACATAGTTGTGTTCATATGTGACCAAGGTATAGATTAAGTAGTATACATGCTCTTTTCCATTGTTATCATATTGATCCAAAATTTATCCCAAGGCATTACTGGTAGTTGATAGATACAACAAGAACAACCTTCTTGGCATAGAAGATAACAAAATAGGTGGATTAACTAGATAGTCCTTGAGTTTTTGAATAGTTGTTTGGTAGTGGTCATCCTAGTGAAATGCAACTCCCTTATTTAGAAGATGTGTAAATGGATGACACTTGTCTATTATCTGAGAGATGAAGTGTCAAATTGACTGGATCTTACCCTATAAATTGTGGAGTTATTTCAAATTAGTTGGTGTTGACATTTTAATTATATCATGGACTTTGGCTAGATCAACTTCAATGTCCTTATGAGACGTAATGAAGCCAAGCAAATTTCTTGAGGTTACTCCAAACACATATTTCTTTGGATTGAGTCCAACTTTGTACTCCTGTAATATTTCAAATATCCTACATAGCACTACTAGATGGTTAGCTATGGTCTTGGATTTTCCTATTATGTCATCAACATAGTCTTCAATAATATCATGCATAATATCATGGAATATGATAGTCATGGCCCTTCGATATGTAGCTCCAGCATTCTTAAGACTGAATGACATTACCTAATAACAAAATGTTCCCCATGGAGTGGTGAACACTAATTTATGTTAGTCTTTTGGTGTTATTCTGATCTAGTTGTATCCTGAAAAGCCATCCATGAGTGAAAGCATTTCATAGCCTATTGTGGAGTAAAATATCATGTCAATATTAGGCAATGGAAAGTCATCCTTAGGATAAGCTTTATTTGTGTCTCAAAAATTAGTATAGATTCATATTACTTTAGGGTTTCTGATAATAGGCCCAACATTAGATATCTATAATGAATAGTCAATGGATTAGATACATCTTGCTTCTAAGAGTATTTCCAACTCTTTCTTTACCAAGATAATAATATGAGGATGCATCTTATGCAGCTTTTATTTCACTAGTTTGGCATCAAGATGGACCACAAGGTGGTGCAGAACCAAGGTGAGGTCCAATCATAGCATGCCAGAATAAACCCATGTAAAGATACCTACAAATTATCTCAACAAAGTTGTAAAGACTTCACAATTCTCCTCAGTGAGGGACATGCCTAATGTTATCCATTTTAGGTCCAATGGAGTCTCGATGTTTACCTCTATTGTGTCTTCGACTAGAAGGGTCAAACTATCTTCTAGGATATTAGGCAAAGACTTGAACTATTGAACTATATCAGGGTCCTCTATTAGGACTTGCTCTTCAACATCTCCTAGGAATGATGAATCTAAGTCCCCTAATGGGAGAGTTTGAAATGTGATAAAAATAGTCAGAAATTCCTAAAGAATTTAATCAAACACTTGTTTCTCAAAACTAAATTTAGATCCATATGTAAGTTCATCATTAATGGTATCTTGGTCTAAATTTGAAGAAGAATGAACACCCCCATCTAATGGCACTTGAAATAGTTTTTCACCACTAGACTAGCCTTTATCTTTACGTTTTATTTGATCAATAAGTGTCTCAAAGAGGTTTTCACTTTGGGACCTCAATTTTTTATTTATTTGTTTTTGGCTAAGGGTGTTCACCCACTATCCAAAATAGGCTTCAGGATCCAATGTAATTGAGAATCTTGATTTATGATCTCCCAACAAAACATTGTCTCTAAGGCCTAAAAAGTCACAAAATGCCTCATCATTTTGAAACTCATCAATAGATAAATTGGATTCTTGTTGGTCCTAATATATCATTTGGGGATAGTATAATGGTAATGGTTTCTAATGAATGAATAGGGTAAGGGTATAAAAGGTATTGTTATTGTTGATGGTTAAAATTGTGCTTGTTTCTAACACCAATAATGGGAAGTTTCAAGATGTGGGACTTGTAACTTGAAACAACCTCCAAATTTTTAAGAAGCTAGTTTCTTCATTATATCGAGTGTATACTGGGAAAAGGGATAGGAATTTTAATAGAAACACAAATGTAAAGAAAGAAAATATAACTATGGTGATGCACCTGAATGTAATTCAACCCTTAATCTGAGCATAGTGAAACTATATGTAAGATTTAATTACATTTAAGAGCAAACAAGGCATGATCAATGTAAAAGATGAAAACAATAGGAACAGAGGCTCAAAGCTTAGACTACTTTTGTAGTGACATAGAAAATATCAATAAAGGCATAGGATTCAATCTTCTTATTAATTTTCTAGTCACATAAGAGGCACAGAAACATGCACAGTTACATAAACTTTCCAACTCAAGAAAATAGAACAAAGGCAAATGATATTCCTAATCAAAACTCTAGAAAGTCTAAATCTCTTGACAACATAGCTTAGACTACTTTTGCAATGACACAAAAATATCGACAAAGGCACAGGATTCAATCTTCTTATTAATTCTTCTTTCACGTAAGAGGCATAGAAACATGCACAGTTACATAAACTTTCCAACTCAAGAAAATAGAACAAAGGCAAATGATATTCCTAATCACAGCTCTAGAAAGTCTAAAACTCTTGATGAATTCTCTCAAAAAATTCTCCATAAGTATCTCTTGATTTTATTTTTTGTGATCTATGCACCCCTATTTATAGCCTTGGATTCACTCTAGATTGTCTGTGTGTTCCCAATCTAACGGCCCAACTGAAATTTAACCAAACTGGAAGTGTCTAAACAAAAGATATTTCTTAGATTTTGAAACACTCTATCTTCTAGCTGTTCATTGGCTGAAACAGATTGTAGGATGCTCCCTTCTATTAAATGAAAGAGGGCACTTAGTTGATTCCTTGTTTCCTCTTGAAAACCTTCTCTTTATTTAGGATGCATTGGAAAATGACACTTGGCTTGTGCCACAGCACTTACCAAAGACACACGGCACTATTTGCATAACTTATACTCTTTTTGTGTCTTTGCTTAGGAGTGTTCTACCTTTGACACCTATCACAATCCACTTCTTCAAAACTTTAACAACTTAATAGAAAATAAGACCCACAGCATTTCTTGCCCAAACAACTTTAAAAAGGGCATAGGGACAGGTGGTGATTTCTACTTGCCTCAACAAAGGACACTTGGTGATATCCACTTTACTTAAGTGGGGATATGTGGTGGTCTCCACTGCTTTTAGCCACCTTTTGAGAAACCTAGGGGAAGGTGACACATGTTGGTCTCTAGAAACAATCGGGCCTCATTTCATATTTACACAGATAGTGACACTTGGTAGCTTTTACTTGATTTTGACACTTAGACAAAAATGAATCAAAAGAAAATTAGCGCTTGTCCTCTGTTTCAAAACTTCATCATCTCAAACCAAAGTATGTGGGAACAACATTTTGTAGTGCACAACTAAAAATGAGAATGAAACATAGAGTATTTTTTACTCTATAGTTATTGGCAACCCCAAGGACTTTTAAGCCTACTCAAAAAAATAAACAACGCCTGCTAGATCAAAATTTAAAAATTATAGCTTTAGCAATGCTATTTGGTAGGTGGACCACTCATCGTCAGATAACCCCTATTTATTATGCAATTCATTGAAGGATAAATCAAGGTTAATAATATCCTTATGTGAAAATTCTACAAAATTTGAGTCGTAGCCTTCAATTTGAATTCAAGCATAGAAACAGGAATCAAAATTGCTTCTACTTCGGGTATGGATGAGTCATCCCTTAAATCCTAAAACACTATTTGATCATTCTTCTTGACCAATAGCAAAGGTTCAATTTCATCTACCATCAGCATGGTTTTGTCATCAGGAAATGGAGAAGGAAGACCTAATTGTACTAGGTCTTCAATGTGATGTTTCATTTCACTAATTCTCTCTTTCATTACATCAAGAAGCTCTCTGCAATTGATGGCCACAAAGTTGCAACTGAGAACCTCATTTACTCACTTAGTAGTGACCATTCTGTCATTGATTCCTACTACTAACAACATTCCATCTGTTACATCATAAAGCTTCTGTAATAGCATTTTAGAGTCCAATACTCTCCCTGAAACTATAGCCAGAGTGTCTTTAATGGATTTCTCCACCTTTTCGCACAATTTCTATGCATTTAGTAGGAAGGTGAGAGAAGGCCTAAGTTGAATAATCTCTGAAGAGATTCTTTTCCATATTGATGCATAGAGCTCCTTCACTAGAGTTAACACTCCTAGATTCCTTGGCCTATTGGCCAGCTCCAGTGTCAATTATGCTGCTCTCTATTGCTCAACTTAAAATTGGGCTTGTATAGCTGTGGTATTATTCTATTCAGCTAGTAGCTTCTATTGTAATTGAGTAATCTACAATAGGTGTTCCTCACATTTTTCTTACAATGCTACCTTTTCATGCCTTAGGGTCGTTGCTGCATCCTTTACCTGTGTTAGCCCTACTTTTAAGGAATTATTTTGGGCCTAGACTACCTAGTGAGTCTGAAGAGAGAGTATTTTACAACTATTTAATCAGATTCTCTATTTCATTATCCTTTTTATTGATTTTTGTGGTCAAACTATTATAGTTTGCCTTTTCATCAGCTAAATTTGCCTCCATCTTTTGTAGCCTCCTTGATGTCTTCAAGTAGTCTTCAGCAACTATAGAAGTGGATTCGGTTAGCAACTCAATTTTCTCTTGTGGCTTAAAGAGGGACATGTTGATGGCCACTGCATTCATCATGTAGTCTTCCAGCTACATCTTCTCACTTGGTTTGATTACATTTGGTTGTAAATGAGTCACCATCAGTTGTTGCTAAATTGGGTCAAATTGTGATCACAAATGGGGTGTAGCCAAGGCTTTATTTTCCTTCATCTTCTTTTTCTCTCTTTGGGCTTCCCTTGCCTTCCTAATAGTATTTTCTTGGGTCTAGAAGGTAGAAGGAGAGGTAATGTGCCCACCCACAAAAGGATCTCCCTGTGTCAAACCATATTGAATAGCTAATTGTTGGCTATGGGCAATCTCAGGGGAAAGTTTCTTGGGAACAGAAGGGGAAAAGTGAGGTAACGTTAAAGCTTGAATTGGTATAGATGGGGCAAAGTGATAAATGGGAATGATAGAAGTGGTAGGGGATGTCATCTGACTAGATGGAATCATCATGCCAATAGGAGAAGAAATAGATTGAGAAGGAGGAGGAATAATACTTACCTAGGGAAATTATAGTACTCTGTAATTGGCATTGTGGGGAGTTTGCCTCCTCTTCTAAATCAAACTAAAATTGTACCCTCTTTTGCTTCTTAGGTGTCTCTTCTTGTAGCTACATCTTTTTTCCTTCCACATCTACCACTACCATTAGTGATGGTTGTGGAGAACTGGGAATTTAAATAATTGATGTCAATGGGGAAGCTTTTGGTGGTGAAGGCACCACACTCTTTTGATTTTCCATGATGTTGAGAGATTGGGGCCAAACCGATACAGTTATTGTAGCTATAGTTTTCCCTGAGGCCTGTGACTCTTGGATAGATCCTGCTCTAGCTTCTAACTCTACACTTGGTGTCAAAAAATTACTTATCTCTGGGCTAGATATAGTGGAGAGATGACACTCATCCCAGAGTTCCTCCCATCTCTCATCTGAGTCCATGTTCTCGAAAGAATGGGTTGTTTGACAAATTTCTTTCCTATATTTCCAATAGGCTTCTATTTTCTCAGCATCCCAATATTTATTCTTTAGTGCTCTTCTTAAGCCATAAGTCATTTTGACTTTAGGATAAAAATCCCTCTGCTTAACATAGAAAGTTTCCCATGGCCTATTTTGTAGAAGGGGCAAATCTGTTAATTCAACATAAAATCTAGGAGTATCTTCCCTATGATTTTTATATTCTCCCAAAAGGGGTGGCCTTCATGTGCAATTCTGGTTGTAACCCTATTAGTCCTTATCCAGGAAGCTATAACACCATTTGGGTCATATACCCATTTGTCTTCGACTAGCAGGAAACCCAGGAAGGCCAGCTTTCTAAGCAGCATAATCTCAGTGTCTCTCGCTTCCAATACCATGTTGGTTGTCATCCATGGGAGGTCATACATTTTTTTGTTCCTCTTCCTAGAACCATATTCATTATCTACTATAGATAACTACCTGGGGATCTCTAAGAATGCTAACCTAAGAGTCAAAATCTTAGGTAGCAACATTGGTTCCCCACAAAAACCATGGACTCTTATAATTGTATGGTGAGATCCAAAATAGAAATCATAAGAAATTGGGCAACTAGCCAGAAGGTTTGAAACACTTGGAAATAATCTATTCATGATTGGTTCAAGGCTGAGGTGACAAAAAGTAGGGGTAACAAATAGTTTTCAAAATTCATATGGGTCACTAGTTTTTGACAAAATATGTGTCTATGTAGACACAGGGGTGGTCCTTTAGAGATCAAAACTTGGGTCATACATATCAAGATGAATATGTTGGGAAAAAAGGTCATATTTATGATACCGTATGAGGTGAAACAAATAAGAAGAGTACCTGAAAACCCCTTTTGATTTGAACTGGGCCAGTTGTTCCACCATTGAGAAAGCAATTTGTTCAGAAAAGTCAAGCCTATACTCCTGAGTTTTGTCAATGATCTTCAGCTTGAAGAGGATAGCCATTTGTTCTCCATAAACTGCCATATCATCTTTCATGTCGAAGATGAAAGCCATCATAGACAGTGCATCTTGGCAAGTTTGTGTAAATTGGGCTCTTACTGCAGGGAGTGTAGGCATAGTAGTGTCATCATCGCCCATTTGTAATTTGGATCTTAAGAACCTCAACTAAGTATTAATGTTTGCCCACATTCTTTGCATTTTAGCAATAGTGGGAAATGTAGCTGTCTTATAATGATACATGGATAACATGTCTCTAATAGCTTGCAGTGTGATTTGCACCGTGAATGGACCCTATTAAATGGTGTTTGAGGGTGCATGAAACAAGTATGCACATAGTTCGACCAAGTTAGGGCATGGATATATAGTTGGGACAAGGAATTGTGCTAGTTGTGATGTCCATATCCTCATGGAAAATCTCTCATATTGCCCCACTCTTGCCCTTTGAAGACACCTTTGATGTGCCCCTTCTCTAAGAGTTTTGCTACTAGATCTTTGAAGGATTAGGTCCATAACTCCATCTGTATAATCTTTTATCTTTGCTAGGTCACTTACTTGACCAACTTCAGGGATTTTGGTCCGTGGATAGGTCTTCAATGGTTGTGTGGGAGCTGAAGCATATGACTTACTCACAAGAAACTTGTCAAGGGATTCATACATCCCAGCTCCTTCTTGTGAATACTATGCTCCCTTCATCTCTTTATCTATTCTGTGATAACTGGTATGAACTTTTTCAAAATAGAAACACTTTCACTGAAGCAAGTTTACTAGGAACCAAAAATGCAAGTAGCAGGATATTTTCTCATAGATGCAGGAATGTTTGAGAAACTTGTAAGTTTTAACTCTTGCTAAGAGGTATTTATTGACCTATCAAGTCTCAAAATGGCATCAAACTCAGATAATCATTAGCAAATCTTACTCAATCTTTATGGGACAATGAGGTAAACATGTTGTGTAAGTGGTAGTGCAAGGTACCTTGGGGATTTCTAAAGATTTGAGAGACATTCAATGTATCGAGAAATTTTGAAAATTTTGAAAAACTCTGAGCTGCTGACTACACGTTCAAAGAATACTTATTTAAAATAAAAGTAGGAAAATAGAAATGGGAAAACAAAGTAACAAAGAAAAGGAAACTATCTAACTATGATACAACTAACTGAGTATATTTTCCTACCTCCCAAATAAAAGGGAAGATTTTTGAATTATCCTTTATGACATGGAAACTTATGATGCCAAATAAGTGATTGAATGGTATGAAACTCTGATGACTTGATCTTCTTGTTTTCCACCTTAATTTGCCTGCATCTAAATGAGTCAGAGTCAAACATGTCCCCAACATATACATACTCTTCTTATTCTTTAAAGCTTATTAAATGTTGATTCTTTATGTTATTGTGTCTCATCAAGAAATCAATGTTTGTTGGCTCTCCACCCTATGTCTTTTGATATACATCATTTTTTGGCTTATCTCCTTCTGCCTCATGCTCGAGTTGCATTGCATGATCATCCTCTTTAATGACTTCAAAAATATCATCTTCAAATTTACCAACCTCTCGAAAGGATAAGCTTGATAGTTTATAGCAATTTTGCATATTTATTTGAGTCTCAATGTTGCCTTCTCCACCTAAAGCCAGCTCATAGCCTTCTTGAAGAATAGTGTAACCTACCCTAATGAATTCAAACAAGTAATTCAAAACATGATAAAAAATTATCTCTTTTTCATCAGAGATAGAGGCAAAAGCTTGTGACTTGTCCTCTGGTTCATCAAAGGGTGTACCTATGGTGATTTCTTCTTCATTTGCACTCATGAAATCTTCCTGACTAGCCATGAATTGAGTATACTCCTCTTCACTTGCTTCCTCCAAAATATATTCCTCTTTGAAAAGGGATGAAGAAGAAGATTGATGGTTATACATATGTAAAAGAGGAGATAATTCTTGAGCTAGAATCGAATGATTCTCTTCTTTCCATTTGTCCATCACTTCATCTATCTCAGATGTAGCTTGATAACTCTCTTGGAGGGATGTAGATGGGGTGTGTTCAAATGTAGGATCTTCTGCTTGATTATAACCATGAGTAAGTGTAGCCTCAAATTCTTCAAGGTTTTGAGCAAAACTTTTCTCTTCTTCCCTTCTACCCCATGATTCCATTGTTTGTTTCCAATTCATGACCTTAGTTCTAGAACTTTTCTCTTAGAAAGAGTCAGTAATTTTATCTTCTTCAAGGTTTTCACCTGGTTCATGATTTTCTTTCTTCCAACTTGGAATCTTGTCATCATGCTGAAGGACCTAAGGATTATAAGCGGTATCTTTTGGCATAGGCTCATTTCTAATGTTTGAAAGCTCTATCTCTCTTTCACTAAGCAATCTCATTTTTTTCTCTAATTCCTCAATTTGCTTAGCTAGATTTTCTTGAACGAGTCTTTCTTGGAGCTCATAGGAATCATCGGATAAATGGGGAGTGCATGAAGGTTGCCATAAAAAACAAGAAGATTCTTGAGGAAGGGTGGGAGAGACTTGAAAGGGAATAGCCTCATTTTGTATCTCACACTCTTGGACAATGTCTTTCTCCTTCTTTCTGCCCCATGATTCCATTGTCTATTCACAACTCATGACCTTAAGTCTAGAACTTTTCTCTTGGGAAGATGGGGTTGTAAGATGAAGGGGAAGTGAGGGTTTGGATTCCAATTCTCCTATTGCCAACATAGATTGTTATTTTTGAATATTTGCCAATTCAATCTATTTATCAGGATTGGCCTTAAACACCAAATTTACTGTTTCAGAACTTTCCTCAACATGATTGGGGAAAGAACCATGACAGGCTCAACTTGGCTCCTAAGCAAGGGTTGAGTATGTTAGATATGAAACTTGGGGTAGCAGATATGTAGGTTTATAGACTTAATAAGGCTGCCTCTCATGAATACTCAGCTTCTCTTCCAAAGATGCAATTAAGCCACTCACATCCAACATCTCATATGTAAGCCTTTGCCAATTTACTCTTTCAATGGGAGCCCATTCACTTTTAACTAGAACTATTGCATTTCTTACTTGATGGATGACATGATTAGGAATTTCTTGGCTGCATCCCCTTCTATTGTCAAGCTCTAATACATGTTTTTTATATCCCAACAATGCTTATTTGAAGGTGGAAATGAGATTAGGTTGAGTATGAGATGTAACATATTGTGAAGACTAGGCATAAGACTAATATAGCTTATGATAGGGCTGAAGCTAGTCATATTGGACCTGTGAAGGGCAAAACTCATAACTATATGCATCCTTGTTGCTTGATGTGATTCTATGAGCAACCTAATCTTGATTAAAAATATATGAAGGGGCATAAGTCCCAAAACTCTGAGTAACATAATTATACATACCAAATGGTGATTTCTTCTTGATTTTGATTCTTTGAGGTAATCAGTCATGACAAAAGATTTAGATCTTGTTATTGATCCACAATTCTGACTCTTTGTAGCTCTCTGGTTCATATGGTCTTGAAAGAAACATCAAGATGGTGTCCCACCGAGCATGGCAAAAACTGTTGATGATTAAAATTGTGCTTATTTCTAACACCAACAATCAGAAGTTTCAAGATGTGGGACTTGCGACTTGAAACAACCTCTAGATTTTTAAGAAGCTGGTCTCTTCTTTATATCGAGCGTATACTGGGAAAAGGGATAAGAATTTTAACAAAAACACAAATGTGAAGAAAGAAAATCTAACTATGGTGATGCACCTAAATGTAATTCAACCCTTAATCTGAGCACAGTGAAACTATATGTAAGATTAAATTATGTTTAAGAGAAAACAAGGCATGATTAATGTAAAAAATGAAAAATATAGAAATAGAGGCTCACAGCTTAGACTGATTTTGCAGTGACACAGAAAATATCAACAAAGGCACATGATTCAATCTTATTATTAATTTTCTAGTCACATAAGAGGCACAGAAACATACATAGTTACATAAACTTTCCAACTCAAGAAAATATAACAAAGGCAAATGATATTCGTAATCACAGCTCTAGAAAGTCTAAAACTCTTGACAACACGGCTTAGACTACTTTTGCAATGACACAGAAATATCAATAAAGGCATAGGATTCAATCTTCTTATTAATTCTCTAGTCACATAAGAGGCACATAAGCATGCACAGTTACATAAACTTTCCAACTCAAGAAAATAGAACAAAGGCAAAAGATATTCCTAATCACAGCTCTAGAAAGTCTAAAACTCTTGACGAATTCTCTAAAAAATTATCCCTTAGTATCTCTTGATTTTTTTTTGTGATCTCTGTACCCCTATTTATAGCCTTGGATTCACTCTAGATTGTTTGTGTGTTCCCAATCTAACATCCCAACTAAAATTTAACCGAACTGGAAGTGTCTAAATAGAAGATATTTCTTAGATTTTGAAACGCTTTGTCTTTTAGCTGTTCATTGGCTGAAATAGATCACATGATGCTCCCTTATATTAAATGGAAGAGGAAACTTAGTTGATTCCCATTTTCCTCTTGAAAACCTTCTCTTTATTTAGGATGCACCAAAAAATGACACTTGGCATGTTCCGCAGCACTTACTAAAGACACACGACGCTTTTCGCATAACTTATACTCTTGTGTCTTTGCTCAGGTGTGTTCCGCCTTTGACACTTGTCGCAATCCACTTCTTCAAAACTTTAACAACTTGACAGAAAATAAGACCCACAATATTTCTTGCCTGAGCAACTTTAAAAAGGGAATAACGATAGGTGGAGATTTCTACTTTCCTAAACAAAGGACACTTGGCGATCTCTACTTTACTTAACTAGGGATATGTGGTGATCTCTGCTCCTTTTAGCCAGCTTTTGAGAAACCTGTGGAAGGTGACACATGCTAGTCTCTAGAAACAATCAGGCCTCATTTCATATTTACATGGACAACGACACTTGGCAGCTTTTGCTTGATTTTGACACTTAGACAAAAATGAATCAAAAGGAAATTAGTGCCTGCACTTTGTTTCAAAACTTCATCATCTCGAACCAAAGTATGTAGGAACAAAATTTTGTAGCGCACAACTAAAAATTAGAATGAAATGTAGAGTATTTTTTACTCTATAGTTATTCAATAGGTTAGTCTCAGATAGGTCATCAAAGGTGAGGCTATGATCAGACTCTACTTTGTTGTTGGCATCATCATCACTAGCCATCAGTGATGAAACTTTAATAAGATATGTGGGGTCACCTTCAAGCTGTTTAAATCTAATTTCATAAGGTCTTTTGTACTTAGTCATGGAAATTTGCTTAATGGTTCCTTGTTGATTTGGTCCAAGGCCTCTTCCTTCACAATATTGATGTTCCATGATCCTATTGGGAATATGATACTTTGTAGTTTTATAACAATTAGCTTGGTTTTCATTAAACAACCATGATTCATCCCCTTCAAGAGGGTCTAGTTCTAGGCTAGATGTTGGTACAAAAATGATAGGTCCCTTATCTTTGTTCTTTTATTGACAATACATGTGTGGGGTAACTTTAACTCATCCAAAGTTTTTTAGATTCTAAGGAAGATTGGAAATATGGAAGGTATCATGAGTCACATACTCCCCTGGGCCATTATCCAAAATGGTGAAATGATTGGAAGCTTTAGGAGGTGGCATGTGGGAAAGGGAATCTAAGGTATTAGGATCTATGCAATTATCCTATGGAAGATCAATAAGTATGGCATTTCCTTTATCCTTCTTAGAACTTGGATTCATGCTGTATTGGTAATTGTAGATTTGAAACTCAACCTCAAGGTGTTTATAGTGATCTCCTAGAATATTCACTTCCATCCCTAAGTGAGAGAACTTGATACATTGGTGTAGTATTGATAGGACTACATAAATTTCATGTAACCAAGGCCTACCTAGAATCATATTATATGATAACTCAAGATCAAGCATATAGAAAAGTGTATCATGGGTCAAAGTACCAATGATAACTAGTAAGCTAATGGTGCCTTATGATTCTCTTTCCTGATTATCATAGGCTTTGATAGTTATCATTTTTGGCTAAAGATTTGCCATTGTGTACCCAAGAAGCTTGATGAGCTTTAGAGACACTATGTTGAGCCCTAATCCATTGTCTATAAGGACATGTTTCACTTTATGCCACTTTATATAAACTTCTATGTATAATGGATTATTATGGAATAAGCCAAGGGAAGACATATCACTTTGGTTGAATGTGACTTGTTGGATGGAGCTAGGTGTCCAACCAAAGCTTTAAATTTATCTGGGGATATGTCATTGGCAACAACTGATTGGGATAAAAAATTATTCAAAATATTCTTATGGATTGTTGACGTTCACAAAAAATCTAAATTATAAATTTGTGTTGGTGTCTTCTACAATTTTTCCACAATATTAAACTTCTTGTCTTGGTCATTGGTGAATGGTTTTTTCTGAGGCTAAATAGTAGGTAAAGTTGGAAAATGGTTATGGGTCTAGGATAATAATATTTGACCTCCAAGTTATGATTGCATAATAGAGATTAGATGTTGGACCATAATTGATAAAAAAATGTTGGGAATGGTGTGGGACATGATAGGACAAGTCTTAGTTGTCAGTGCACTTGTATGTGGTCACATGGCAAGAGTGAGTTATCGGTATAAGGTATTAAAGTGGAAGTCTTGATTTGATGGTTCACCTATGTGTGGTCCCAAGTCAAAGAAGGATTATCCATGTAATTTGGTTGAGTGGTATTTTTTAGCAATGGTCTAGATTGATTAGTGTTCAGTCTAGGATTAATGGAGATGGTATTAATGTTACCCCTTACAATATGACCCACAACCCTATTGTATCCATGTGTAACTACATGGTAGGTTCTTTGTTTATTACCATTCTAACCTTGGTTTTTCCCATTTTTCTAACATTATGGGTTTTACTATTGATTCTACTGATTTTATTAGTTTGGCCTATGACTTTGATACTATTGATTTTGTTGTTATACCAGCCGATGTTGTTGTTGTTAATTGTTATGATGCTACTGTGTGTTATGCTAGGGAAAGGGGTTTTGATAAATCCCAAGAGTTTGATTAGAGGTGGAAGCACCATTATCCAATGTTATATCCCAATTTTCCAACATATTCTAAATCAAATGCTTTATTTGCACACATCTTCATTGATCTGAAGATATTCATAGAATTCATTTTCATGGTACCAATTAGGATAAGGATTGCTTTATAAATAATGCTTTGGTATAGGCTAACTAATCAAATTAGTAGTGGCAAGTTTACAAAATATAGAGTCAATAGGCTCTCCTAGGTTACTAAAGACATGATGAGTAGGCATATTTCTCTTTGGAGGAGGGATTTGCAATGGTAAAGGTTGTTTTATTTAATGCACAAGTATCAATTGTGGTGCTTACAACATTTGTTAGAGAGGTTTTTGGGTAGGATTAAGTTGAAAAAGTGGTACAGATGATGTTTACATCATTTGAGCATGAGGTGACTCAGTTACTCCATTACCCATAACATTCCTATTGAGGTTGAATTACTTTGGTCTATCTTGGTTATTGGCATATGTTATTTGTGATGCTTGTGCTTGGATTGGATGTTGATTTTGGACACTTCTCTAATTGGTTCCTTGATTCTGATTACTTGATGTAAGTTTGATGATCCCTTTATTAATAAAGGCTCACTCAATCAACAAGACTTTGTCAATGATGTCCTTGAAAGTATGTTCACATTGTAGTTCTAGATGATAAGCTATCTCACTATGCAAATTTTTAGTAAACACAGTAGCTAATTGTTTATTTGTTAAACTATGGGTGAATCAGCTTGCAAGGGCTCTCCATTACTATAGATAACTTGAAAAACTCTCACCATCCTTTTGTTTTAATTGTGTTAAGTCAACTAATGAAATCTCATGTTTGAGATTATAGGAAAAGCGTTGCACAAAACTATTAGAAAGATCATCAAAATCTATTACTGAATTGTTGGGCAACTTTAAAAACCAATCTAAGGCTTGTCCAGCCAAGTTCCTTGGAAATAAAAACAAAAGGTATATATCATTATATGCCACTAGTTGACATGCGACAAAGAATTTAGTTAAATGGGCCTTAGGGTCACCTTTCCCTTTGTATTTGTCAAATTTTGGTGGTTCATATCCTATAAAATAAGGTATCTGCAAGTACTCCATGTTGAATGGATAAGAACACATGTCATCCAACTTAAAATTTTAAATCTATTTCCCAGTCTGAATGGTAGTAATTACATCCTTCATCTATTACAATTCTTGGGATAGGAAACTAGAAGGAACATTGGTTTGACGGAGAATATTGGTTTGGGTAGATGGTTTAGAGGTCATAAGTAGGACACTTTGACCAGAGTATGATGGAGATATCTATTGGGGTATATTAGTTTGGTTGGGAAATGGATAAGGAATATGCATACATAGATTAGGATGAGCTTGAAATTTCACATTTGTTTGTGCAATATTCTAGTTTGGGTTACCTATAAAGGTTTGACTTGGAGGATTTTTTGGTTGGGATAGAGGGATATAACTATAGTGTGCCTATTATGGTTGAAAAGGGACATGCTACTGACTATTAAAACCTAGCTATTAAGTGGGTACTTGTGAACCAAGACCCTATCTTTGAATTTGTGGCATATTTTGAACTGATTGTTGCCTAGTAGGTACTTGAAAAATGTTAGAGCCTCCTTGTTGTACGAATCCTTATTGGGAAGTGAAAGCATGTTGAATATTTGGCATCTATCACTGACCAATATTTACACATTATTGGCTATTCATCATTTGGTTTTGGATTGGTATACTAGTATATGATTGAAGAGGTATGTTTGTCACTACTTGATAAGGTGAAACATTAGTTTCCCCTTGTTGAGGTGGTGATACATTTGGCCTTTTTTGTGTTGATCCACTAGATTGTGCATGTTATTGTGTAATACTACTCATCACTTGTTGAGGAGGAGTAGGATTCATCACATTATATTGTTCAGGTGTGAGATTAGGTGTTGTTTGACTACCTAATCCTATTGGTTGCATGGTTGATGAAGCTGCTAGTTGAGGTTGGGATGTATAAATTCCTATTCCCTGATTTAGAGAACCACTTGCAGTGTTAACTAAAGGCACATTTTGTTGACTAGTTATTTGTGCATTATTACCACTTTGATTTGGATTAGATGTTGCTTGCACATTATCCACTATATTTTGCTCATTATTCTATGTAGAAGCAAAAGACACTTCTTCAATAATGGGCATATGCAGTAAGTTGTCTACCAAAGTGTTTTATACAAATAGGTCTAAAATATAATTGTCTTGACTAGTTAACTCCATCAAAACTCCTATTGAAGGAAATAAGTCAATAAGAGGTTTTCTAACCATGGTCATCTGATTGAAATTTTGTGCTCAATTCAAGTAGGTTTCATATGTCGTTTACATTTGGTTAAAGCGGTGTTCCATGAGGTTTTTTCCTTTGTTAGGCATATTAGGGTCCTAATATGTTTTATGGAATAGAGCTAAAGGATCACTAAAATAAGACTATTGATCATAAATTATGTTGTGGGGAATTATTACTAGGCTTGGTAAATTGTCATGGGGGAAGTCTGCTAGAAACTTGGCCCCTACCTATATGTATCAAACCAAATCTCATCTTTGTTCTCCAACAAATGATGCTAAATAAAATGGATCATAAGTGGAAGGTGTATTAATAGAGTGTGGCTATTGAAGAATTAGTTTATCAGTTTTGGGTATTGTATCTAGGTATTATGCAGTTTGTTCTTAGTCTTATTCTGAATATGGTGGTGTATTAACTAAATATTTAGCCAATGGATCTTGGCTTTGTGCCCCTAATTGAGTATTATAAGAGGGATACATATCTATCTCATAAGCAATATTATCTACATAGGAGTCTTGCACCATTTCTTATTGTGCAACCAAATTACTAATCCCTAACTTGTACATGAGTCCACTATGAGTGTAGAAATACATGTTGGGATCCATAGTAAATGTTTTTTCAATAAAATGTCAAGGAGTTATACAAACTCTAAAAAGATAATGTCTAAAAGCTGATGTTTAAACTTGCTCTAGATTCATCAAACGGATCAAAAGGTTTATGCAAAGATTTGTGATAACACAAGTTAACATTAAATTTCTAAAGTTACATGTCTTAAAGAAAAATATTAAGTAGATGAACCAAAAATCAAAATGCCAAACTCTAAGGTCGAAGTGTTTCAAATCAGTCTAATCTAGGAAATTAAAAGTTGTTAGGTCTTTTGGCCAAAATGCAGCATCAAAAGCTAGGCTCAAACAAGGCATGAATTAGGACTCTAGGCCAAATGACGTCAAAATCTAGACTTTAAAAAAGATGAAATTTTTAATCTAACAGATTTGAAACACTTCTAAAAAACACTAGGCATTTGATTCTTGGGCATGGACTCGATCAAATAGGTATAAAGTATGAAATAAAATGCACTTTAGAGATAGTTTGTTTTTAAAAAAATAATGGTATAAAACTTGGTTCTTTATACAAATAATCTAGACAAAAAGTGAACAACGTAACTATGCTAAACAAAGGTTCATAAAGGCATACTTGGATTGGTTTGAAAATGTAGGAACAAATTTGAACTCTATGCAAGAGGGCCTATGAAACAATATCTAAAATGTTTTGGGAAGTGTAATAGTGCTAGAATACCCAAAAGATGTGACAAAATACTTGTTTCAAAAACTCTCTAACTCAAAGATAATTTCTCAAAAATTTGATAGCATACCACTACCTTTCTTTACTCAAAATGTTGTGGTGCATAGACTCAAAGTACAAGTGTTTAGCACAAAATGACTAAAGTCTATCAAGTGGTGATAATGATCATGAGTCTTAAACGACCTTTAATCCAAATTAGAAATTGAACCTAAGTTCCCTCAATTTTAATGCAAATAGTGAACCCACTTAACACATCAACCTTATGAAATTATAAAGGTGTAATTTCTATACTCCAAGTTTTGATGAAATTTGAATTAGGAAAATAGATGATTTCTCACAAATTTGACAGCATAAAACTACCTTGTTCAAACAAAATTAGTTTCCATGTGTTTGTTTTGCATTGTTTGTTTAAACCAAGTTTTGACTCCAAACAAGACTTTAATCTAAGACAAAACCAACTAATTAATCACTCTTAAACCCTAAACTGATAAGGTTGCTTGGTATTGTTAGAATCCATCAATATAAGTCATTCAAAAAGATTTTAAGTGTTCATGCAAAAGTAAATGCACATTATATAGTAGGGTTTTTTACACCCCCTTCTCTCAAATGATAGTACTATGATAAGTACCTTGAGGCACACCTTGCACCAATAATACTTCCATGGAAAGTATGAATTTGTCTAAGATCTACAAGTTTCTAAGCATTCTATGGGAACAAATTTCATAATGACTTTCACGTCAAATAATATAAAAGAAAATCATGGATTTTGGGTCCATATCCCTTAGCTTGTTCTAAAAAGGTATAGTCTTTTTTACAACCCTACATCCTGTTGTTCACTCAGTGTAGTGTGATGTCCAAAGTGCCATTATATCCCATGTGCAACTCCAATATAGAGCCAAATGACGTCAATGCTAGGAGATGAAAACCTAGGTCAAAGCTTCCCTAAAGAACTCATGGGAGGTAATGATGCCTCCCTCACAAGCCAAGTTTACCAGAAATAAAAGGATAATATAAAGACTTTAGGGTCATGTTCATTGTCACCCAAACTTTTTGCAAATTTTTGGGGAGTGCTTTAGATGACATTATTTCTAAGCCTTGGACTAGGATTTTTACAATAGGAATGGCACTTTTGATTCCAAAGGTTCCCTAAAGGGGATAAATGGAAGAGCATACATGCAACACCCCTTTCTTTGCTAAACAAAATTAGATCAAACAACTATTGAAGACAAAAATGAAAAGTGTGTTAAATTTTAAGCCCAAATAAAACATTTGGTGGTGTTTATTTGACCCCTTGGTCTTAATTTGTTACTTTGAAAGCTAACCACAAGATTTAAGCAATAACACCCTAAATGATTTTCCTTTAAGCACCAAAACAAAAAGTTTGATTCATTTTAAAGCACCCCAAAAGAAGTTTAAAAGGATATATTTAAGCATGTTTTGATGATTTTTTAATTAAAACCTACAAAAAAATGTTAGCAAGATGTTTAGCTTAGAAGCACTTTTGAATATGAAACAACCAACTTATAAAAAAGAGCTCTCAAGTTTGTCTAAAATAACACAGTGACCATCATCGATTATACTAATCAATGACAGTGACTTATATGCATACCAACGATGGTTTTAATAACAAGCTATGGTTAGGTAGACTGACGTTAGTTTTAATGATGGTAACCAATGATGGTTATATAGACTGACATCAATTTACTCAATCGGTGATGGTTACTATGTAAACATGTGACAAAGAAAAGATTGGCCAAATAAATTTATAAAATCACTTAAAAAGAGTTTTAAGCATCTAAATTAAAATTTTATAGTTGCCTCATTCTCTCCTTCATACTTTCAATGTGTTGGGTTCCACTGGGTGTGTCATTTGTGAATAGAGGATTGCAATAAGGGGAGATTAGTATCATGTTAGTGAATGAAATCAAAATCAAACAAAACACACTAAATGCTAACACCTTATGTGTATTTGAAAGGGGAAGATTAATTAACAAACATGAATAAAACACAAAACTAAAATGTAAAAGACACCTTCTTTTACCTTACTTGGATGCTCCAAAATGCTTATTTTAGTGGCTTGCTCGGCTTGTGCTCATGAAGTCTTCATCAAAGGAGGCTTGGCTATCTCCTCTTCTCCATGGCACCTTGTGACTTTGGCTTGGATTGGCTTGGAATCAATTTGACATGGTAACACTAATTGTAATATATTTTTGAATCATTTGTGCATTATAAATTTTCATTGTCAAGACTTAGAAATGATGTTTATGGCCTCTCTATTTATATATTTTTGAGATTGATTAGACTTAGCCTGAACCATCCATCTCAAGATTGAGATGTGTGGCTAATGATTAATCCAATTATGTAAGTAAAATCCATAAATAGGCTCATCAATATTTGGGATAGAGGAGCAATTATGAGGCATGGAGAGCTTTGATGAGGCATGAGAGGCATGAATCTTGATATTTGTGGCATTTATGGCCTAGGGATGTCTTCCCAAGAAATGAGGTCACCTAATGATGAATATATTCAATATTCATTTCCAAAAATAAGCATTCAAAAAGTTTCCATGGAATTCTTAATTAAGCTCTAATTTTATTTAATTAGATCTTAAGAATGATTAAACACTTTGTGCACAAATTACTCAAATTGATCAGAATGCCTTGTTATTATTCCAAAATTTGACTAGGTTAGAATCGAAAGTTAATGTCAGATGCATGGGAACCATATTCCCATTTAGGGTGTTACCAATAGAAAATAACAAATGCATGTGTCTTGTGTAAGAAATTTGATAGAAAAGATCAATCTAGAGCACCTAGGTGCAAAATTGGCATTTTGACTAAAAATGATCTGATCAAAGTTATCTGGCCCATAAATTTCATTGCCCCACTTAAGGATACCCTAGCTAGAATCAACACTTGATTATATCAAGTTCAAAGCTTTTAATGTGCTTTAGTGTTTTTAGGCCAAATTGTGTATTTTAGTAAGAATTGGTCAAAAGCCTGATTGGAAGTTATTGGTAGCTAGATTTAGGTGTCTACAAATTACACCTATAGGGACCTTGGGAGTGAAATAAAAGAGTGCAAAAAAAACATGGAAACCCACTTCTAAATGGTCTAAAATAAGCGATAGAGAGTGGCATAATAGGTGAAATTTTCATACACTCCCTCCATTTATATCATGTCTTCATCAAGCATATTCTCAAAAATTGTTACTTTGAATAAGGTATTTAGAGATGATCCATAAATTGAGGACCAACAAATGGTTTATCAGTTTCTTTAAAGTCTTATAGATGCACATCTTACAATAAATTCAAGATTAGACAATTTTATGAACATAATCCTTTATATTACAGTCCACCATCACCCTTCGGCTATCATTGTAATTTATGCCCATAGGGGTTTTGGAAGTGTAATAAATAAGCATGTAAGAACATGCAAATCCACTTCTAACTAATCTAAAGTAAAGTGGAGATGGTGAGACTATATACACCATTATCTTTCACTACCTTTTTTAATATTTACGTAAAGGTCATCATAGTTGACCAATATGACCAACCAACATTACATTTAATTTTGTCTTAAATTTTGATGAATGTTTTTAAGGGGAGAAAAGTGGGAACCTAAAAAAACATGTGGTATTGTGAGGGTATGACCTAGGTTTTGTAGCATCCTATAAAAAATAGTTGGATATTATTTTATGGAATAAATTTATAGCATTTTTTATACTAGATAAGATTTTTTGACAAGGTTAAAGTGAAAAACAATAATGGATTCAAAAAAATTTAACCAATATTAGAGATGCCTATACAACCATTGAAGATTGGTGGTTGTTGATGCCTATCAAAATGTATATCAACATAATGAGATAAAATTGTATGCATTAAATAAACTATATTTCTTGAAACATTACAACTAAAGTATTAAACAACAATATTAGAGGATTGGATGATGAACAATTGGAAGTTGAATTATTGATTTTTAATGGTGAAAGAGTGATACTAAAAATTTATGGACAAAGTTAAGTTTTTTCAATAGCACACTCAGTTATGTTAAATTTATTATTACACTATAAAATATTTACTTTTACCTTACACAACGAGAAGTGCTAATAGCATACATATATTAGATAATGATATTTAGAAAACACTTAGAGATATCATTATAAAGGTGCCTATTCCACTTACGTTACAAATTAAATGTAACATAGGCAACTCAAATATGATATCTCTTAGTATCTTCTACATACATTTATCTAAGATATGTATGCTAGTATAATTAGTTTTGCATAAACATTTACATAGTTAGTGTTAGGGAATAGTTAGCCCTCATAGTAATTTATACATTGTAACATTAATAATTATGAGAGTAATAATTTATTATTATATTCTGTTAGCTTGTTAGTTATATTTGGGTAGTAATTAGTTATCAAAATATTGTTATTAATAATATTATGATAATATATTAGAATATAATATTTTTAAAATATATTGTTATGAGTTATAAGAATATATAGTATATAGGAGATTGAGAGATTTGGGTGAGATTTTAATGAATAAATAGTCTCCATGAATATAATAATGATATTCCCATATATATGTAACACCCATATGGTTTAAAAAATGAGAGTATGCAAAACTAATATATTGTGAAAGAAATATTTTATGTTTGGCTCTATTGTCTCTGTGTATGCTTCAATATTTTATGTTTTAGATTTGTGGAGAATCTGATTAACCCCATCATTTGATATCAGATCAGTGGATTCTGCTAATGAATCAATGATTTTTTGAAGGGGTAGTCTAAATTATTTTGTATTACCCCATCTGATGTAAATCACATTACATTAAATTTATGTGTAGTATAAATGTTATTTGTAGTTAGTATTAGTACATGAGAGAGAGTCATTAGAAAAAATATAAAAGTGCATTTATTCAATTTGTTAAAGGAATTACTAAATATAGGGAGGCGTTGCCCTGTGGAGTAAGATTTTGAGAAGAAACCATATAATTGAACTATTATATTCATTTGGAATAATCTAATATGAATGGCATATGAAGGGATCACATTTCATGGTTGTATTGGTGCTACACTAATAATCCAAATATAGTTTGCTTGATATAGAGATATAGAGTGTGACACTATCGAGCCATTCTCTACTGGTATCCTCTTCTAGCTCAGTATGCAGACCTATCACATGCCATTCTCTAAGATTTCAAATTTACTCCTGATTGATTTACTCTCTTGTTGATTTCAATATCCATGCCATCACTTCATTTATCCTACTAGATATTAAATTGAAGATTTGAATTTGATAGGTAATGTGGCACTACAATTTTATGGTGATCCTTTCATAGACATTCCACATAGAGGTCAAGAATTAATTTGTTTAGTATGCCATTTCAACAGAAAGTAGAAATAAAAACTAGTAGATCTTTTTTTTTATTATTATTGGTTGTGAAATTTAGGTGTCACTCCATCAATTGTAATCAGATCCCAAACAAACCACTTTGATGAAATCATAAAAATTTCTTGATAATTTGTATCTTAGTTTGATCCTTCCTTGAGCTGCATGAATTCTCATTTCTAATTCTGAATTGACACACATCTTGACTCGATGGATCCATTTTTGGTACAAAAGGACTTATGTTTTATTCCCATCTCTTTCAAATTAATTTTATTTATCATACATGTTATCTTCCATTCCATGCAAAGTGTCGTATAAAGATATTAAGTCTTTTATTTTTAAGATATAGTAATTTCTTTTTATTAACTATTAGTGAGTTGATAGGTTTAATCTATTATCATCACTTGAGTCATATAGATATTAAAAATACTTTATGTTTCAAGGTCATTTATTATTTTAATGTATTTAGTTTTATGTTTAGTGTATTTAGGTTGTTTTTTATTTTGTACAAATGTATTATCAAAAGGTGTAAGTCAAAAGTGTATTTTTGTAAACATTCGAAACTGTCAAAATGTATTTATCAAAAGAGTCAAGTTGAATAATTCATATATGTATTAATGGGTCTATAATAGGGTGTCAAATTTATTTCAGTACTTTATTTATGTGTCATCCTATTGACAAAATTAATTATTTGTATAAAGATGCATTATCACTTGTAAAATATGCCTTGAGTAAATGTTGAATGTGTCAGTTTTGTGGCAGGGGGCCATTTCATTCAATATGATATACAACTAAGCTACATCAACATATCATTTGAGTAAGCATCAACCTATTAAATTTAAAAGGTAGTGGAGGTACCTCTCATTAGCCACTAATGAAGGGGTGTTTTTGCTATAGTGTCTCTCTCTCTCTCTCTCTCTCTCACACACACACACACACACACACACACACACACACACACACACACACACACACACACACACACACACACACACACACACACACACACACACATCAAGGTGTTTGTCTTGGATGTTTATCTTGGATTTTTTAAATTATAGCTCATTTGTTAAAGAGTTCCATAGTAATTAATGACAATATCACCTTCTCCTCAAGTTTTTTGTTGAATGGTGATATATGTCCTGAATCTAGTTGCATCACTTAGGCTCGAAAATAAAAACAAGGGCTCCAAAATCCACTATATACCTAATATATTATGACTTTTTAATTACCATCTTCAAGCAAGAAGAAAATATATCTAATGACAATGAAAAATATGTTATATTTAATATTGATCATTTGTTCACATAAATTACAATCCAACACCAATCTCTAATGCTATTTTAGGTTAAACTTATTAATGTAAAAAATAATATTAATTAATCAAAAGTTTTATTCTTCCATAAAAATTTTAACAAACAACATGGTTTCAACAAGTATAGTTTAAAGTATGTTCAAGACACCAAAGACCAAATAAAAAATAAATATAAAGTCGAAGCATGTAAAGATCCATAGACTAATTCATTGGCTTCTCCATGCCAAGAACATAACCTAATAAATTTAAACATAGTGATCTATAAGTAAAAATTAGATGCTCATTTTTTGGATTCCAATATATCCATTTAATGGTCTTGTTGTAGTTATATATGCATCTTGATGCTTGGATATCTTAATTATTTCCTCTTTAATTCTATGTGGAGGGACACCATATGAAACACAAAATAATTTGAACTCATTAACCAAAATTAGTATGTTATCCATAACATGTTTTACCTTACATAGGCACATTCATGTTATTTTAGCCCTTGATCATGAGGAATCTTAACTTCATGTATCTTCTATGATTAAGATAGGGGGAACTAGGGAAAAATAATAATCTTCCAACACCTCAAATTTATCATGATTATTTCAAAATAATTATTACTAACAAAATTTTAGTCAATTGGAAACTTCTCATTTTATACATTCTATTTATACTAAGTCACTTGTGGAAATCCTTAACTATTACATAGTTCTCAAATATGTTTGTGTTTGCTAATTCATTTCAATTTTTGAACACTTTTTAAATGAAAAATTATATTACACTTGACACTTTCAATGTATAACTTTTACATTATAAAATTTGGTAATTTTTAATGCACAGTAGGTTCTTATTGAAACTCTTAGTGTACATTTTATATGCTAATATGACTAATATTATAATAAGTTACTATATTTTTAAATGTTAAACACAAAAACAATTGGGTTAATAATATGGAAAAATACTCTAACAAACTTTGTTTTTTTTATTGTTTCTTATCTTTTAATATTTTTGTTTAATAATTTATAAAAATATATTTTATTATAATTTTTAAAAGGAATTAAAAATCATTTGAAAATATTATATTTGATTGTAGATAAAATTTATTTAAAATATGAGTTATCAAATATTTGAGTAAAATTTAGTTTTTAATTTTTATTTAATTTTAAAATGTGGTCATCTAATTAAAGATGTATTTTATTCAACAATTATTTATATTTAAAATAATTATTTACTTAAAAAATTAAAAATATAATATAATATAATAAATTAATTTTACTTTTATTATATATGCATGTTGATATAGAGGAAAACTTTGATCAACAATCACTTGTCTTGTTTCAACTTAATCATTTTTTTTTGCCAAAGGCTCATAAGCATAATTGCTCAATACATGATTCAGGTTTACTTGGTTTTGTTAGGGTTATTTGATAACCTCCTTAATTATTCAAATCCTCTTGGTCTCCTAACCAATCCACACAAACTTTAAGCACACCTTTTTCATCACTCATTGCTTCCTTCCTTTGTTATAACTTTGTTGTACCCTTTTTTTACCTTTTCTAATCGTATAGACAAATGCAAACTGATCCTGAGAATTTAAAGGGATATTTTTGTGCCCTCCATCCTGTACCTTCTCTTTGAGAAATTTATTGACCTAATTCCTCTTAGAGATGTACTTTCTAGACCTTGTATAGACCTAATTAGGTCTCTTTACCCCTATTTTTATAGTCATCCTAAATCCATACTCAACAGTGTTGTAACAAAATGCAAATCCCAAAATTTTTTAGAAAAATTTATCATCCAATTTATCACTAATTTATAAATGTATTTGATGGTGTAAACATTCACAAAGTCATTTTTAGTTTCAAAACCCTAATAAAGGGTTTGCACTGACTGTGTCAACCTGAGAGAGAATATTTTGTTGGTTCAAGCTTTCAATAAGGTTTCAATCCTCTATGATGATTGACTAAGGTCTGTAATTACTTCCCACATGTTCCTAAGTGTTTAAATTTTTTGTAAAGTACCTTTGTTGTCCACTTAATATGATTTTAAGTTTGACTGTATGTAGTTTCATAGTCACCTATAAGGTCTTTAATGATTTCATCCCAAAGAAGTATGAAAACATTTAAAAACTAATAGAAAAACTACTAACATAGAAAAAGACCAAAATTATTAAACTATATATGAAGAAAGATCATTGAGAGTAATAAAAACCTCCCACTCCTTCAAGTGGTCTTCCAAAAAATCTTCTTCAATATCCTCCACAACAACTACTTGATTATTTTTATGGCAACTAATTCTTTTGTTAGGACTAAATTGATTATTTTTTTGTTAAATTAATGTAGAGAATAGTTGGTATTATAGGGTTAAATCATGGTAATGTATTTTAGAAAAAAATAATTGATGTTGTAAATTATGTAAACTAGATAACAAACTATTTGATCTTATTTGAGGCCATTTGAACAACTTTCACTATCATAATTGTAAAGCTTATTGATTCTTAACCTACATACTTTTCAAATATTTTTTAATAATAATTTTATAAAGGATTGAAGTTGTAAACCATTTTTTTGATATGACATTTTGTTTCCCACCACACTTTCATTTTCATTATATATATGTTATGTTTTAAAAATAAACATGTCTAATTAGAGATTTTATGCTTTCATAATCCATAAAAAGGAATTTTTCATCATTTGGAAATAATGTGTGCCTATTATTGATCCACATTTTAAATAATCAACCATGTGTCATCATAATTTTATTTCTTCTAATGATAGATCATTGGTGGTGATCCGAAATGTTGAGTAAAAAAACACACACAATATTTACAAAAACTATAAATCTAATATTTTTAATGTATATATAAGTTTGAATTCAAATACTTATTTTAATGTACGAATCCAAATGCTATTCACTAAAATTATAAGAATGTTATACATTTTCTATTCAAATTTGAATAATTTATTATAATAGATTAATCTTGTTTTAAACACCATGTGCAAATATATTTCAGTGACTAATATGTAAAAACCCTCTAATTACCATATATTTTACTTATTCATTTTTATAATTTTCCTTCATTTTCCCCTCCCCTCGCTATATATGCACCACAAAAAATAGTAGTTGGATTTGCAGGTGGAAGCTAAATTTTTGAGAGCCAATAGATTTTTGTTCATTCCATTTCTAGAAATCTAAGATTGAAGATGGTTCCTTTGTTGATTTTCTTCCTCCTTTCACTTATTCAACTATCATATTCTTCTCCTTATTATTATCATGAATATGTTTTTCTTTCTTTCAATAATTTATTTTTCATTCATTTTTTGCATAATTGGTCTCCTAATCTCAACACCTGCAATTGGACCAATGTTACTTGATGTCATTATCGACACTGTGTCATTTCCTTGAATATCATTATTATGTATTTAGTTGTTCCCATCTCTAAATAAATTTGAAAATATTTATTGAGCTAATAAATATGTAAGAGTTTGATAAAGCATGAGCGAAATTGAATATTTTGTATTGAATTCTCTTTTACTTCTAGTACTTGGTAGCTAGGAATTCATTTATTATTATTATTATTATTAACCCTATAGTTTGGTAAAGTATAACAAAACCCACAGACACATGTGGAAAGGTTAGAGACAAATACTGGAACCAATAATTAAATTAAATCATGGTGTGTACCTGACAAAGATAGCTAGAGAGCATGAAACATGCACCAAACAAGCACAATTGTGCATACTTGATTGATGAAGCTAATAAGCCAACATAAGGCAACATGATCATCTAAGGAAGTTGTTATGTGACTAATTACCCAGTAAGTGGTAAAAAATAGAAATCACATAATTTGAAATTTAAAAGGGTGAAAATTTCATGAAATAAAGATATTTAAATAAAATACCTGAGTTTGTGGGTAATTATGATTAAAACAAAGGAAACAATTTAATAAGATGTAAAAATCCATGATGATGAGTGTTGTGTTATAAAAATATTATGTACAAAATAAATAAATGAGATAATGTGATAAGGGGTGTGTTAGTTATAACCACCTCTTAAATAAAATAAGTATGGAATACTCCCTTGAGTGAATAAAAAAGGAGCATACAGATATGATTTTGATACATGAATAGAAAGAAAGGGAAGACTCTTATGAGGCAGAAGGTAGATGCCTTGAGAGAGGAATAGGAGAGTGATTGAGATGGGGGTACACAAAGTGTATCTAAGAGGGTAAAAAGTACACTCTTGAGTGTCCTGACCAAGGCTAAATGTTTTCAAATTATGGAGAGTCATAGACTTCATGTTTCCTTAATATTTGTATTGCTAGACTAGAGTCTCCCCTAGATTAATTCCAAGAGAATTGAAGATCTTCCAAGAAACATATAAAATATATGTATTTGAACCTTGATATGGGTTTGAATTGTGATATTTTAAATAGCTCATTTAATAAAAATAGTTTTAATTATTATGAGAATTTTACATATGACAAAAAGATCATTTCATTATGATATCAGACCCTCTAATCTTAAATATGTTGTGAGGTTGGGTGATCAATGAAAGCATTTATGTTTTAACCTATTTCTATTAGTTTTTTTTAAAAATAACATTATATATAATCCCACTAAATATTATCTAGTGAGATAGTCTCAAAGCAAAATTTATCATGGTTTTGCCAAATAATACCTTTATTACAAATAATAAAAATATCCTTGAGATAGATAAATACTGATTGTAAATGATAAATTTTGATTGGTTTAGTGAACAATTTTTTCTTCAACTAGGGAAGTTGTTTGTCTCACAAAGAGACAACCATAGCAAAACCTGACAAAGTAAAAGGGATGAGGCTAGGATAGTGCCATGGACAACTTTGGTAGAATGTATACCCCTCAATCCTTGGATCTCAAATAAATATCACTTCATAAAGTAGTGATCAACCAAAAATATTCTAATTGGTTTTGTCAAAAGAGAATCAAATCAACCTAATGCCCAAAAATTGTTAATTTTGGCTTTAGATAAAAATAACAAAAAAACATAGAAAATGGTAAGCCTCCATAGCTTGTGTAACCCCAAATAAAACATATTACTAACCAAGGGAGAAAGGTGTTTGAAGTATGTGATAGAAGGGAACCTACTATTGTAAAATATCCCCTTCTTCCATTCATGAATGTTGTGTTTGGTGTCTTCAAAATGCTAAGATTATTTTCTAAGCATATGCTCTAACATATGGCATATAATAATTTTTATATGGTAAAAAAGATCATTTCATTTTGATATCATAACCTATGACCTTAAATTCCTTGCGAGGTTAGGTGATTGATGGATACAAACCCTATCTTTGTAAAATATCCCCTTCTTTCATTCATGAAGTTTTATTTGTTATCTTCAAAATGTTGTAATTGGTTTCTAATCATATGATAGAGCTCTAACATATGATGGTGGGAATTGTGGCATATAATAATTTATAATTGGGGACACAATTGTGATTGATATCTAATTGAATATCACTTAGGGAAAATCCATGCGAACACAGTCTTAGACTGCATTGTTGTTTATATCCATTTCTTTCAAACATGAAAATAAATTAAATTAAATATTGACAAAAGTTATAAAAATAAAAGATTGACAAAGTTGAAATCTTTTTCTCTTATCCTAGGTAGTACTAATAATTTAGAAAAGGCTATGATAAGCAAAAATAATTGGATATAGATATCTATTATTGATGATACATTGTACTTTGATATAACTTATTTTTGTGCATTCAAAGAAGAAAACATCATAATTTTTAACATCTGAACTGAGTTCAATCATAATCCATAAAATATGGTTCACTTACTTAAAGAAAATTTAAAACTTTTCTAGGCCCAAATACAATAAAATTTCTTTCAATTTTGATTATTTTTCCATGTTGGGGGATTGCTGATTATTTTTGAGGTGTTGCTAAGAAATTGTAGGTGTATTTTTCTAATTACCATCCCATGTTTTTTAAAATTTTATGAGATATATGTTGTTTATAAAAATTAGGAGTATTTTATCCAAAAACATTGTTTGAAAAAAAAAATTATGAATGGATACAAAACTATAGTTGCGATAAAAAGGAGAGTCGTGTAAATCTTTCAATCTCCTACTGCTTCCCACCCCTCAATAGTAGTTGCTCCTTATTTTAAGGTACAAATTATTTATACGTAATTTTTAAATTTTGATCATGCATGAGATGACTATGCTCAAAATTATAGAGGCACTAACCCCACCATGGGACCCCTCTTAAGGTGTATCTTAGAATTTTCAAACACTTCTATGTATCTCCATTTACAAAGCCATAAGTCTTTAAATTTAGCTTAATTCAATCTTATTTTGCCAAAGCGAATTAAGTGATCTATTAAAAGAGTTGTTGATTAAAGAGAAAGGGTTTTGATATGATAAAGTATTGGAATGTAATATTAAACTCAACTCAGGGTTAAGCATGGCCTTTAAAAAAGTAGGAGTGTGTGATTAAGCTGATCTAGATTGGCCAGCTAGATTATGGTCATAGCTCTCTTAACATAATTCTTCTTTAGTCTCTTTTATATTTTTTATTTTGGGTTATTTGCTAGAAGTTGCTATATGCAAGCTCTAATTTATTTATTTTTGATGTGTTTTCTTTATTTTTTATTTTTATTGTTGTTGTGTATGCAAGCTCTGGTTTATTTATTTTTGATGTGGTTTCTTTATTTTATTTTATTTTTTTGTTGTTGTGAATGGATTTATTTGATAATTTAATTAGGACATAAATATGATTTATGCATAGTTTACTTTGGTCTTAGAGCCAGAAGTAATGCAATTCATTCATGTGGGTATTGTGATATGACGACCAGTATTTGAAACTAGGTCATTGAGATTCTCATGTGTAAATATGACAACATGGAAACTAAATGGTATGATAATAATAATATGAAATAGATCTTGGTATAATGTCTAGTTATAAAATAAAATCAAAGTTTAATAATTTTAAAATGAATTTGAATTTATTAATAAGGCTCAAAGAAATAGGTTGGAAAAAATATGAAACAAGGGCACCAAGTGGCAAGTCCTTGTGAAGTAGTTGGTTTGTTTAGAGAAATGTTATATTTTAAGTTTTTAAATATAGCTTAATAAAAATGTATAATGAAAATTGTGAGAAAGGTAATGAAATTAAAGGTATAAGTACATGAAATAACAACTTAGTTTTGAAGAGTTCAATTTGATTGACAACTGAAATCCCCACAACATAATGATCAATTTTTTGGTAGATTGTGTATTAGAATCTGATGGTATCACTTTCATAGTTGTTGCGATGTTGGTAGATTATATAATAGCATTTGATTGCACTAATTTCAAATTTATTATGATGTTAGTAGATTGTATACAAGGATTTGATTTTGGTGGATTATATACTAGTTTTTAATGATGCACTGCTTTCATATTTATTTCAATTGGTAGATTTTAAATTAGCATTTGTTGGCACCACTTTAAAATTTGTTACAATAATACACTGCTTTCACATTATTGTAATGCAAGGTTTGGATCACATTTTTAACGTATATTTTTTTAGTTTTTAATGGTTTACCCAAAATTTTACCATGTATTTAATACATCATAAAAAATTGTATTTTATAGCAATGTGCCAAGAAAGTGTGAACAAAGAAATACAACTATAAAATTTAACCCCTACTAAGGAGTCTAGAGAGGTGCTCTTCATATTTTACAAAAGCATATTGAAAACAAATATGAAGTTTTTCTCCAAAACTATTGAATTTAACCCCTAATAAAGAGTCTAGAAAGTCTTTCTTCATGTTTTCCAAGAGCATATGAAAAATAAATATGGCATTTTTCTCCAATAACCAAAATTTGCACAAACTTAACAAGTATGAATGACACAAATATTTTTAAAAAGGAATACTAAAAATAATAAGATTATAAATGCTATGTAAAACATAACAGTATTGAAAATTCATTACATAAACTTACATGGCTGCTCATGAATGCATTAAGACCATGCCATTCATTTTATTTTTATCCAGATATAAAAGAATGGTACAAATTGTAATTTTTTTGGTATCTTTTTCAAAATTTTGCATTTAACATTAAAAATTCTAATATATATAACCAAAAACATTTTTATCAAAAATATTACTAAAATTGATATTTATAACCAATAAATTTTATACTAAAAGTATTACTGAATTAAATTAGTGAAGTGCGGTTGAGAGGAATAGGCATACCAGGACACTACCATGCCTAATAAGGAGAGATTTTATATGATGTGTAGCATAGGATAAACACTTTATACAGCATATATCATTTAACATATAAATAGATAAATAAATATCATATATACACATCATGGTACACATGCCTAGTTGAAATACAAATGCTACCTCCTTATGTTGAAAGAGTGTTCACATCATTGATTGTCTCAATAAATATGCAACATAGATGGTCAACTTTTAAGGCTTTATATATATCTGCATGACTCTCTCGGTCTATGTAAAACTAACAAAATATAAGTTCATTAAATTTAGAGCACTTATTTGTCTATAAAATTCTAACTCCAAAAAATGCCTCTAAAAATAACATAATTGCCTCTATAAAAATCAACCTAGAGATTATACCAAACACTAAGTGATGGATTTAATATGACATTTTATAAGTAATGCATAATTTTGTTAAATATTGAAGCAAATGCAGAAGCAGTAAATCTCTCAATGGTTAAAGAATATAATATTATTGGGCATTGTGATGACCAAAGGCCAACATTGCCTTTACAAATGAAATAAAATTATAAATTGATCATTAATATTTTTTTTGTTTGGAGATCTTATGCCATTATCAAAAAGTTAGAAAATAACAAAAACAAATGGCTAAAATTAACCCACCTGAGATGGATATCTATAGAATCTTTACAAGGTTTATTTTTGGTTTCTTTGGTGTACAAAATTTAGTTGTTGTTGTTGTTGTTGTTGTGAATTTAATGGTGGGTATATAGAGAAATGTATATGAATTCCATCTACATAGACTACTTGACAAGATTTTTTTAACCACACTGAGCAATGTGTCTAGGCACAATCTAAAGATTGAGTAAGGTCCAGTTATGTAAATATTATATTTTTGTAGAGAGATTATATTTAAAATAATAATGCATAACACTTATGGTATATAAAAGAATGATTAGGAGGAGAGGCTTCTAGTAGTAATAAGGGTATATGATGTGTTATAGTATTACTATAGGAGACACCCCTTTACAACTAATGTGTGGACAAGAAACCATTAATAGTGTATGAGAAATAACCATGCATTTAAATTTTAAGGTAGATTATTGAAATGTGAAGATTTAGCTTACCATTTTTTGTAATATTCATTATTTGATTTTCTTACTTTTTTTTTATATACATAAAAACTTTGTATGAACCCCATGGCTTGATTTAAATCCACTTTGAATTAGCCTACAAAATTCACTCTCTTCTTTTAATATAAATAAAAAATATGGTGGAAAATATCAATATTATTCAATCTTTGAATACCTCTTACACCACCAAAATCATCTTAAAATGATTAAGATAGAATTGTAGTTGATAATCAGATAATCTAATAAATAATAGATTTTCTTTCTCATCAGCATGAGCATCAATAGGATAGGGTTAAGTATCAATAAACCACTCAACTGATAGGTTGAGAGACCCCTCAAACCATCACTCAACTAATAGTTTGATATTTTCCTTCCCTTGATGAAGAATTTAACCAATGGTAGAGCATTTGGAAAATCTATTTTTTTGAAACCTATGATTTAAACAAAAAAGAAAGCATTTAACAGGATACCCCATCTAATATACTAACAAAAAACTCAATATCTTATAGCATTTCAATCTTAAAAGTTAAAATAATCAATTTTTTAATAAATATAAGCTAGAATACTTTCTTTCACTAATATAAATTTGTAAATAGCAGAGGAGACAAAGGGATCTTATTCTTGGTCTAATTTGAAAACCATTACACTCAACTGGCATGTTTCACACCAATTAGTTAGTTTTAAAATATCTATAAATAAGAAAATATTTTAAAATCAATTGGATTTGAGATGAAGAAATTATTTATATAGTGCCATGTTCCATACTATTATTTATGTAGCCAATATAAAAACCATGAATAAACACTTGTAGCCTTTTTTCCAATAGATAGAATAGCTCAGACATTGCTCTCATCAATCAACTCATTTCTTCTCTTCATTGTAGATATTCAAAACAACATTTTTTTATAGATTAAGTGAAATTGGGGGGTCACATTCTTGGACCCTATTACATGTAGCACATACACCATCAAAAGGTTTTCATGTGGTCTTGAGATTGAGGTTGGAATAGCACTTGGAGTAGGTATAAATGGTGCAGATGGGAGCAAATTGTCATTAGACTAATAAAAAAAAATCTACATTGAATTCAATGGAGGTATCTAAGTTATCTATGAATTAAACTTATTGGTAGTTATAAAATACTATACTTGACATCAACATATTTAATTTTGACTTTAGATGGACACTATTCATGACATCAATGTATTTATTTTCATTGTTAGGGGTAATTTTCATGACATTAACATTTTGCACCATAATAACATGTTTACAATTTCTACCAACCAAAATAAAGATAAATAGTCTTTCTCATAGTTTTTATTAAAGAAAATGCAAGTTAAATATTGAAAAATGTAAATATTTCAATGCACAAATAATAATGCATTTTGATTGGTGGAAAAATTATAGTTTAATAGAGGGTTAAAGGAAATTTATTCATTTAATATCCCTCTAGGACTAATAGAGTTACTAAAAAAAACTTAAGAGATGGTAATGAGATAATAAAGTGAAATGAGATGTGTTATGAAATTGGAGTACTGATTAGTTTTATGTTAATGAAATAAAAGAAGAGATAATGTGGGGTAATTTGGAGTGTTGATTAGTTTTTATGTTAATGATATAAAATAAGAGGAAATTTGGGGTATGTTATACTGATATTTTTTAGGTTCTCCATTATACTCAGAATAAAGGAGACCTTGCACCTATAACCATATAATTATGAAATTTATTATGAAACCTCAGTGTGTTTTGGAAATTACTTTGAAATTTTATCCTATAAAGACTTATTACATCTAATATAGTGTCATATGAAATATTAACATAAAAAATATGATTGTTGGTAATATTAGATTTGCTTGCGAAAAACTAATATGATTAGGGCTTAGCCTATATGAATGTCTAGATAGATAAATGGTTAGTCATTGTCGATGCTTGAATTCAATATTGTATTTCCATTATGTGATGTGAATAACATAATTATATTTGGTGAAATCATAATGTCAAATTAAACCTTCATAGAGGTCAATACATTTGGTACTTAACACACTTTTAATTTTTTTTTAAAATAGAAAAATAAATTTATATGAAAGCAATCATAAGTATTTGAATTTAAATATTATCAATACAAATGATTAGTGTAGTTTATATATGGGTGCATTGTTATTTACATATACCAAATAAAATTTATGGCATGAGCCCATTTATATTTGGTGAAAAAGGTTATTATTATTATTATTATTATTATTATTATTATTATTATTATAGGATAAAATATGTAATTAAAATTATGGTATTAATGGATTATTAGTTCTTATATTTATTATATACTTATATTAAATTTGATTTTGAAAGATAAAAGCTTAAAATATAATGGTCAAGAAAATAAGGATCAATTGATGAAATGTAGAGGATTTTCATACACCTTGATTAGTCCTAGATAATTATGGTATATATCTATCTATATTAAATTTATTATAATATATTAGCTATGTTCAACTCATTCCTATTAAATTGGCATGCCAAGATATTGTTATGTAGTTAAAGTAGTGACCCTAGCCTAATTTAATGAAATTAGACTTAAAAACATAAACAAATATGATAGAAAAAAATAGAGCAACAGAGTTGAGAAATTGGATAAATAGAAAATATATTTATAATCTAATTTTAGGTAAGTATAATACTATATTAGGGAAGAGTTTATTAGGAAATAACCATGTATTAGATATGAAAAAAAATATGAATTTATGGGAAATATTTATATGAGATAAAAGGTATTATTTATAAGAGGACATCTAATATTTTTATAGTTTAATGTAGGATAAATAACAAAATTATTGTATGTGTATCGCTAGTATTTAGAACATATATGTTAAATGCAGACATTTAATATTTTATAAGGGGAGAGAAGACTCTTTACTATCAAAAAAATTTGTGTAGTTGGACAACTTAAGGAAACATACATTATATGCCAAATTGATTAAATATGAATTATTAATTTTTATTAGATTTCAATTAAGAAAATTTTAAATCTTTGAAAGGATTGTGAAAAAGAACCTTCAAGTAGGGGAGGTCATATTAATAAATACCATATATTTTCCCTTGGGATATGAAAGTCACGTAGGATATTTTTATTTTTTATTTTATCATTTAAATAATTGAATTAATATGATAAAATTAAAATTTTATGTGTTTAGAAACAAGTAAACGGAAGGTTGGAAGACAAGGATGCGTTCCTTAAAAAAATGACATATTAAATTATATTTTTATTAATGTGGTATTTTTTAAATTTTAGAATTATCAAAAAAAATTGTTTGTGGTAAATAATTGAGATTATGCATAACCAATATCCACATTTTTTTAACTAAGTGTTATTGTGAATTTTGACGTAGATGATACCCAAGCTCATAGGAACAATCACTAATATACATGGAGATAATGTTATGTAACTAATATTATGATTAAAATAAGGGTAATAATTTTATAAGATGTGAAAAGAATCAATAATGGGTGTTATATTATAAGGTGTGTTAGTTATAACCACCTCTTAAATAAAATAAACAAGGAACAATACCATGATGGATAAAAAGGTAGCATATAGATATGATTTTGATATATGAATAAAAATAAATGGAAAACTCTCAAGAGGAATATGGTAGAAGAGTTGGGAGTGCAATAGAAGAGTGATTGAGATCTAAGGGGTATATAGAGTGTATTCTAATAGGGGTATATATTAGACTCCTTAGTGTCCTAGCCAAGCCTAAACATTTGCAAAGGTTTTCAAGGTATGGACAGACATAGACTCTATGTTTCTTCAATACTCATATTTCTATACTAGGGTTTATCTCCTATCTTTGATTAAGAGAGAATTGAGGACCTTCCAATAAACTTACAATATATATATATATATATATATATATATATATATATATATATATATATATATATATATTTGACCCTTGATTTGATATAAGGGAATTAATATTTGAAATGTGTAATTATTTAAGTAATCAGTAAAATATTATTCTTTCAATTATAATGGATTGCATTAAGATATTTTGAATAAAACATTTAATAAAAAATATTTACTTTTTATGAGAGTTTTACATTTAGTTAAAAGTATCATTTCAAAATTGACAACATAAAAGTGATAGACCTATCAAAGTCAACATGATTTTCAGGAGGCAGACGATAGAAGTTATGATGTTGATAAGTAGTGGGGAAGTGAAGACAAATGTAGAGGTAGATAACCTTGATCAAAACATATCAATAACTATCAAGAGAACATCTAGCCTAATAACTTTTAAGTGGTTGTAGATGAGCTACCAAGTGACACATGGGGTTGTTTCTGAGAGCATATTAAAGGAAGGCACCTAGGGAGGAGAAATAAAGTAGATAAGTAAGCAAGGAGACATTGTTAAAATATTATTGGAGTCTAGAGAGAGATATTATAGTTAGATAAGTACAATGTTCAAGTGCCTTTGAGCTCCTTTTAGACTTTGTATCAATAAACTATTATTAAATGAAAATAATTGTTATTGAGGTCATCATTTTTATGCTTTTTATGGCTATGAACTACTGTTATATGTTGTTTCATTGAATTAATGAATAATTAGTTTGAATATCATTGTTATGATCTGGACTGTAGTAATTTATTCTTATTGTCATGTATTTTTAAGATAGAGTAAGGAAGTCTCAAGGAAATCATGTGCCCATAAGGTGCACACATGAATAAGTAAAGGAAACCATTGATAACTAACCCTAACCTCTCTCAATTCCCCTCTTTTCTATTATAGTGAGTGTGCAAGGATACTTGAATAATATTTTAGTCTAATAAGTTTAAGTTTTTGTATCCAAGAATAAATTCACAAAATAACTAGTGCATAGATGACCCTTAGGATAAACTTGACCAACATTTTGGTTTTGTTTGCAGGACCTAGTCAAATTTTATTAATTCAATGGTAAAATAAAGTTGAGTACCAATTTAATCATGAATTTGGAGACTTATATTTTAACCATTTTATATTAGAAGTCAAGAAGATGGTAGACAATGGACTAGAGACTATCCTAATGTAGCTGACTAGATTCATGTACTTATGAGTAGTGCAAGAGAGTGGAAGGTGAGAGAGGCATGGTATTTGTGTGTTATATGGGGAGAAATATTTTATTATAGAGGAAATAAATGATCATGAGATCAAGGGAGCAAGAATATTTAGATTTAGTAGCAAGTGATGGTTGAAAACTGACACTAGGCAAAGGGGAGAGTCTAAATTTATAAGTGCCATGAGGACCCATGTAGAATAATTATGGATGAGGAATACTCTTTTGTAGAAGATGTGCAATCCATTAGAATAGAAAGGTGTGCCACCAAGTTAGAGATAAATATGGAAGAAGAAGCTGAGGTGCCCAAAGTAGAGGAATTTTAGGAAGAGACTACTAGAGGCATGCATGTTTCCTTTTCTACCTAAATCATGTGATCATATATAAGGTTTTTGATGTAATAAGACCATATGCCATATTCAATAAAGCATATGCCATTTTAATTTTATTTTTTTCTTTGTTAGGTTAGTGTATCCTAGGTTATATATTTAGCATAGTAGTTATGGATTGTGCTTTATAATAATGTTTGTAGTCTCATAAGTCTAGTTAGGTAAATTGAATGGGGGATTTATTATAGAAGACCTATACTAGACATATTTTTTTTGGGTGATTGTTATTTCATAATTTTTATTATGACCTATCTTTGGTGAATGATAGATTGAAGTTAGTAGATTTTTAACCTAGTGACCATTATAACAAAAATGATTAAGCTCTGTGCTAGAGGAATGGAAGACTTGATAAATAAAATTATTACGATGGAGGACAAGGAACATGATTTAGTGTGGGGTAGAAAGGTTCAAAGAGGTGGAAAATAAAATTCCAATTATGAATAAACATGACATGTGATCTGAGGAATCATAGATATAGGTGTAGATTTTGGATCAACTTGATATGAAGAACCTATGAGGCAAGGAATCATGATAGAGGAAATAAAGAAAAGTTACCAAGAATGCATAAGAGAAATTTAGTCCAAGGAATCATGTAAGAGAAAGGAAATAAATAACCTTGGAATGGATAAGGGAAGAGTACACATGATAAATATCCCATCAAAAATGGTAACCACATAGAATGATATCACTCCTAAAAATTCTAAATTGATAATTGGAAACACCTATAATCAATAAAGGTACACCATGAAGGAAATTAAAAAGGTGTGCTATAAAAGTAAGATGAGGAATAGAATAAGTGTATCATGGATAAGAGTAATTTAAAAGAGAATTAGAATAATTATACCAATGCATATTTAAGCACACTGGTGAATGAAAATAATAAGTGCTTAGAATCAAATCATATATTAGTTGAAATTGAGCTCAAGTATGTACATGTGTGAAGGAAATAAACCAATTAATAAATAAAAAAATGTAGGGAAAGGAATCACACAAATGGAGTGTAACACCAAGGAATGTAAAATTAATAAAAGTATACAAATAATTGTGGGAAATGAAATTGCATGAGTAGAGTGTGGTGCATAGTAATGTAGGCATCTAGATGCATGGAAAAGGACCACGTGACAAGGAAAAGCACAAGAAAGTAAGTGGAGTTCCCATGAGTATAGAAAGTATAAAAATAGGTGAAGGTTGTGACAAAATTAAATTTGCACAAGATGACATCAGTTATATCAAATAGCTTACAACACATGAAGTTAAAATGAAGGTCATCACGTAAATGAACCTCAAGTAAGATAAGCGCAAACAACAAAACTATGTGATAATTGTATAAATGTGCAAGAAGAATAGATAAAGATAATATGAATGAGATGAATTAAAATAGAGCATGCATAATTTATATAGGCAAGCATGTGATTAAGGGTCACCTTAAGTTCTTATTATGGACTAACCTAGCATAAAAAAATAAGAGGCATGCATAGACTAAAGTTTTTAGATGATGGATAAAATAGACACAACTAAGAGGCACATAATTCCCAAAGTGGCTTAGATGGTATAGAAGAGTAAGGAAAAGCATTATAAGGGATCAATGAGTTTTCCAAATATGGAAAACCAAGTTAGTGTGGGGTGATATTAACCCCAAATTTTGATCAACTATAACAAATCCTAGGCACATGTGGTAGATCCAAAGAATGGAGCTAAGACCTCAAGTAAAGCATAGTGCACCTAAATATTATAGATAGAGATCATGGTGCATGCTAAATAAACAAGCACAAGCACACATGCTTGACTAATGGAGAAATTAATCCTAACACACAATGGCAGGATCAACCTATGAATGCATGCCTGATAAGATATTTAAAAATATGGTGAAAGTGAAAACTTGACTACGATAGACTTATAAACGTTAGTGTCAATTTTTAGAGGTAAATGACATAGGTTATGATCTGATAGGCGTTGTCCCCAAAAGTTGACTTCTCATTTTTGGGATAACCTATGAACTATTTTGGTTCAACAAACCAAAATCCTCTCTCCCCTTTTCAAAAATTCTTCTAAGCATTCAAGTTATTCATTTTTCAAAGCTTTTTTAGAAATCTATGGACTCTGTAAGCTTAAATATATAGACTCTATAGGCTTGAATCTACGGACTCCATAGGCGAGATTCTATGGACTCTTCAAAGGCTCAAGAGGCTTAGATAAAACTATAGACTTTGTAGGTTAGTTTCAATGAAATCTATAGGAAAGAAATAGGTTCATCGGCTTTAGCAGGATCAAGGGAGTGTCCCAAAGCTGAGTGCCCTTGCAGAGGGCAATGAACCAAGACACATACCCTTACGGAAGGGGCTCTCATCGAATAAAATGAACCATTTTTTCAAGACCCTGAAGGGAAAGTTCCCTCCAGGAAAGATCAAACTTCTAAGAGCAGTAGAAGCCACCATGTGTCCCTTATAGAGTCAAGTAGAAGCTGCCAAGTGTCATTTGTTGAGACAGTTTCTAGTAAGTTTCAAAGTAGTGGAACACACCATGTGTCCCGTTATAACTCAAAAAAAGCTACCAAGTGTCAAAATTTGTAGATTTTTCCTTTTATTTCATAAAGACTGTGGCGGGCCCTAGGTGAGCAGCTAAAACTAAACAGAGCGTGACAAGTGTCTACATCCACATTTTGAATTTCTTATAAGCTTCAAAGCTTATTTCAATAAGCTTCTCTTAGAGTATCATGGAGGGCACTAAGTGGCAATGACGTAAGGTCTTAATATGTTTCTTTTTAATTTTAGAAGAATGTGCCACGTGTCCCTTGAAAAGCTTAGTGGAAGCCGACAAGTGTCAACATCTGTAGTTTCTCGCTTTTGCTTCTTTGTTTCATAAGGATTATGGTGGGCCCCAAATGAGTTGCTAAACTTAGTGGAGCATGCCATGTGTCATTGTCTGCATGATCCCAAATGAGTCCTAATGTTTCTATATTGTTTCCAAAGCTCAGAGGAAGCTGCCATGTGTCATCTTCTGCATGACTCTCAAAAGGTGTCTAATGTTGCTAAAGTAAGCAGATGCTACCAAGTGTCCTCACCTATTTCATAGTGGAACATGCCATGTGTCATTTGTTGAGATCAATGGAAATCATCGAAAGCAAGTGGGAAAGACATGAAAGAATTGCTGAGGAGGGTGATGGGCCCATAGCTATCAAATTTAGGACAACCAACTAACCATTGGCTTTCAAATGATGACAGACCCAAATACATTCTTAGGAGCCAAAAGAGCCAATAAAGGGAAAAGATAGCCTGAGGGCTCAAAATACAACAAGGAAAGGAGAAACGATGGAGAAAGATTAGAAATATCTGTGCATGGGATATGTTTCTAGAAGATGAAGCATCCCATTAGGTGGACATCAGAGAGTGCAAACATTCAATGGCATAGCCTATTTTTTTGCATTGAAAAAAGCAAATAGCTATGCACACATCAAGAAACACATCAGGTAGTCCATATTAAAAATTGATGCTCAATTACACCATAGCCCATATATAGAATTTAAAATGTATTGAATGCATCGTAGGCCATTTTTGTGAAACAAAGCACCCAAGTCTTTCTTGGAGCACTATATATAGGACTCTCTCTTATTATTTTAGAGAGATCTCTCTGATATCAAAAACAAAACTTTGCCCAAATTGAAAGGCATTACTGAGACTTTGAGCTCAGATTATTGATCATATTTTGTTATTTGAATAAGAAAACAAGTGACTTTTCAGACTTTGTGCTAGAAGATCTTGGTTGTTGGGGAAATTGTTCTTATGTCTATTTCCTTAATACATTTTTTGTCCATTTAATTAAATAAGCAGAATTAGTGAAAGTAATCAGGAAGGTGTCCTGAAGCTAGCTGTGGGGAGACTTTGTGCTACCATAATTTTCTTTAGTTTGTCTATTTTATATTTCTATGAAAAGGATCTTGGGATGACTTTGTGCCCTCATTATCCTTCGTATTTCACTCTTTGGTAGTTGAGGTGGAGACTTTGTGCTACATTTCATCCTATTGTGTTACTACACCCTATTACAATTACTTGTCACTACCTGAAAGGTTCCTATTGTCTACTGAACAACACTTTTGAAAGAAAAGGAGTGCCTTCTATCATTTCATCAAGATTTATGCTTTGATTGGTGAACATCATCTCTAAAAAAAGAGAGATGGATGGTGTTATCCTACCCTGAGTGTTATTTTCAGCTTGTTTATAGTAGATTAGCATATATATATATATATATATATATAGCCCCTTCATACTTATAGGGAACCTCCCCTTGATGAGAGGATAGATTTGTCCCCTTTGGATATGGTAAACCTACACATTTGGCCAACCAATCTTCCTTGCTGTGGTTGATCAGACCTATTTTGCTCATCAGTACGCTGATTGACAAAATATTCACCCAACAATTTTTAGTGACTCCACTAGGGACATAGTAATTTTGTGTATTTTAAAACCTCAAATTTCAGATTCAAACATCACCTATGTCTTACCCATTGTCATTATAACCTTATCCATTTAACCCACTAGGAAAGAACACGTAGTTTGAACCCTCAAGCTTCAAGCTAAAGCAGTGCCAATTCGTTTCCATTTTTATTTTTACACTCTGGTAGATCTAAGGTATATGTGAAGCAAAAGGGATAAAGGTATTGTTGACCCTATATTCGAGTTAGTATAGCAAAGTAATTTTGATCTATTTCCTTCACCATCTCACCTCTAATGAACTAGGAGCTTTCCTCCTACTAAGGTCAAGTCTCCATTACCGGGCAAAGCATCCATTTTTGCTATTAGTAAAGCTTTGTCAATACTTACCCCTCTGAGATTTGTTATTCCACCTTTCCATAGTCATACAATGGCAATTCAAGGTCCTTTGGGTAACTCTTTTGGCCCATTCAATTTAACTCCACCTCTACATGAGTTATCATGTAGTTTAAGGAAAAATTTATCCAAGTTCTATGATGATGGGAAGGTTCATCCTGATGAACATATTACAGCCTTCAGCATAGCCTTTGGTGTAATAGGCATAGAATTTGAAGATGTGGTAGTCAGACTATTTGTGGAAACATTGCAAGGTGCTTCCATACATTGGTTTTACCACCTACAAGCTCGGTTAGTAACTGTCTGGAACACTCTCAAAGCCAAATTTGAAGCTAGATTCAAGCCTGTAGAAGATGTGCATGCCCTACTGGCTCAACTCACACAAATGAAGAAGGAGCCTCATGAACTAATGAGGGATTTCATAGCCAAGTTCAACAAGCTAAGGAATAAGATTCCTATAATTGCTCAACCTACAGCTAAGAATCTCAAATGTTTCTTCATCAACTCTCAGCTACCTAAAGTGAGTTTTTTATTGAGACATGCTGGCCAAATAGACCTTACTACAGCTCAAGATTTGGCCACTAAGGTGGAAGATGACCTTATCTTGGTAGGAAAGATAAGGAGAGATCCTAACAGAGGTAAATCTTCATCATCTTCTAAATACCCATCTATAGGTACCACTGATCCAATGGTGCAAAAGTTGGCAAATGAATTGATAGCCTTGAAAAAACAAATGGCCCAAGGTATGTCTACTCCTCCTTATCAGGATATGCCAAGGAGGACATTTTAGAATCAGTCATACCAAGGTAATGTTGCCAAGAATCAAGGACAGCCAAGTCATCTTCCTCCCCCATAGGGGAAACTTGCCATTGAGGCACCCCCAACCAATTGAGCAGTTGGATATCTCAAAATATAATCTAATTTCTCTTTCCAGCTTGAATTGAACAAAGAAAATGAAACTTATATCCTTGTAGAAGACCAAGAAGAATCAACTGGTGACTCCAACATTGGTTTCCTAAATTATCAGGATGAACCTAGAGATAAAGGTGAAGTAGTTAATGGATCATATGTTGTATTCACCTGGTCCCAGAACTAGTCAGCCCAGCAAGCTGATAAAGGAAAAATAGGGAAAAGTTATCAACCTACAATTTCAATTTCCAAACGATGAACTTCTCAACATTTCCAGCCAAAGGACCTAGTGAGTAATAAAAAGGTGAGTACATCAAGCATTTCTCCATCTTCAACTTCAATTCCATAGACCAATATCACCCCTCTTAAAAACTAGAAAGATGAACTACCTTCCTCTATTCTTAGTTCATTTCAGACATTTGACATAAATGACCATGTCAAGAAAACCAAAATTCAAATCTCTGAATTTGAATTCCTACAAGCTAATCCTGAGCAGTTGGACAGGTTGGTTGAGTGTGTGAAGAATAAAGATGTCCCTATAGGACAAGATGTTAAAAAATTAACTCATGATCCTCCAAGGAACACATCCATCCCAAATAATATTGTCATTAATCCTCCAGTTGTCCTTGGGAAAATAGATCCTTTCTATGTTTCCCTGTTGATAAATGGCCAGAAACTGAGCAATTGCATCATATAATCAGGTGCATTTGATAATGTCATGCCTGCCAAAGTGGTAAAATCTCTTAGAATCACACTGACCAAGACCTTTGGGAGGTGTTTCTCCATGGAGAACAAATAAGTACCTCTACTGGGATAAATCAAGGATGCCCAATTTTCATTTGTAGCATTCCCAGACAAAAGAATCAAGATGATAGTCTTAGTGGCCAACATCCCAGCCTCATACGACATTCTTCTTGGGCAAAATTTCTAAAAGGATGTTGGTGGAGAATTTAACATGGACCTATCTGAAGTGAGGATCCCTGTCAAAGGCATCATGTAGAGGCTACTTCCTGAAAAGGAATCAAAATATGTTGTCACTTAGACATCAGTGCCTGAAGCCCAAATTTTGTTTGAGTCTTTAGGCATGGGTAATTATTTTTTGACCACAGAAGATAGTCATATTTTAGCTAATGAAAATTCTAAAAATGATAGTCTGAAAATTGGTTCAGATAGAACATCTGAAGATGTGAGAGAACATAGTGAAATCATAGAAGAATTCCCCCTTCCGAGCAAGGAAAAATCTAAGGAAAGATCAATTTTTGATGATGTTTAGATCCTAGAATTCGATGGTAGCAATTCTTCTACCGGCTTAAGGGCCAGGATTGTGTTGATATCTCCTCAAGGAGATATTTTTCCTTCTTCATACAAGTTTCAATTTAGCAATACTAACAATACTACTGAATATGAATCTCTTCTACTTAGATTGAAAGTTGCTAAAGACAAGGGCATCAAATATTCTATGCCAAAGGAGATGCTGAGTTAGTGGTTTGTCAGGTGAAAAACCTGTATGAAACAAAAAATGAGAGTGTGCCACTACCACAATCTAGTTTGGGATCAAATTGAAAGCTTTGATGCTTTCACCATCTTTGCCATACCCAGGGAATTCAATGACTAAGCTGATGCATTGGTTGTTTTAGCAACTCTCTTAGTCCCTCACCTAGACTTCACAAGAGGCAAGTACACCATCGAGTTGGTCTTTTGACCAAGCATACCTGATAATTCTAATCATTGGTAGGTATTTAACAATGACAATCAAATCATTGCCTTCTTGGAGTAAAAGGATAGCTTTGAATAGCTTCACTTTGAAGGTAGTAAGCTCTAAAAACTTGAATCAACTCCTGAAATAAACTCAGATGCAGGTGAAGAATTCTTCAAGATTAAAGGGAATAAAATTCCCAAAGGACTAGTTTTCTTTGAGAATTTGTTTGACAAGTATGATAGGTTTATCAAACAGACTCAAGCTCCTCTTAGGGGTTTGATCAGATAAATTTGGGTACCAAAGAAAATCCCAAGATGGTGAACATTAGGAAGTGTTGCACTCAAGAGGAAAGGTTCAAGTTCACTACTTTGCTCAACCAGTACATGGACATCTTAGCTTACTCCTATGATGACCTGAAGTCACTCTGGCCTGATGAAATTTGACATGACATTCCTCTCAAGGCTGATTCGGCACCTTACAAGCAAAAGCCTAGGAAGTATAATTTAAAAATATCAGGTACCATTTTGTCTAAGATACAAAAAATGTTGAATGCTAGGATAATTTTCTTAATTCATCATTCCACATGGATTGCCAACATAGTCCCTGTAAGGAAGAAGAATGGCAAAATTTGCCTTTGTGTGGATTTTAGAAATTTAAATCACTCATTCTTGAAGGATAACTATCCTTTACCAATCATGAATCAAGTGCTTTAGATAGTCACTGGTTTAGAGATGTTATCAATGCTAGACGGATTCTCAAGATATAATAAGGTTGAAGTTGGTGAGGCAGATTAGTATAAGACTACATTCACTACACCTTAGGGCATGTTTGCATATAGAATGATGCCTTTTAGTTTGATAAATGTTGGCACCACCTTCTAAAGAGCAATGGACCTTGCCTTAAAAGATGAAATGGGTAAGTTCATTGTAGTTTATCTTGGTGACTTGACCATCTTTTCTAAGCATCACCTAGATCATATATGCCACTTGTAACAAGTGTTGGAATGCTACCACCAAAATGGCATTTCTTTAAACCCCAAAAATTAAGTTTTTAGAGTAACAGAGGGGAAACTTCTTGGACACATTATGTCCAAAGGAGGCATAAATATTGACTCAGAAAGAGTCAAGTCTATCTAAGAGCTTACCTTGCCCATAAGTAAGACTGTTATTCACTCTTTCTTTGGAAAGGTGAATTTCTTACGGAGGTTCATCCTTGAGTTTGCTGAGAAGACTTGACATATTTTAAACATGATGAAGGGAAATGCCACCTTTAGCTAGGCTGAAGAAGGCAAGTTAGCATTTGAGGATATCAAAACTACCATTGTCCATGCCCCAATTCTAGTTTGTCCATACTATAACAAAGATTTCACCATATATAGGTATGCTTCAGAACACATGCTTTCAGCAATTCTAGTTCAATAGAATAAAGAAGGTATGGAATCTCCTATTTCCTTCATGAGATATCCTCTCAAATCTCATGAGTTAAATTACTCAAACATGGAGAAGCATACTTATGTATTAGTGAAGATAGTAAAGCATCTCCACTTCTACATCTTAAATTCACATATTACTACCTTGGTTCCTGACACCACGGTCAAATCCATACTAACACAGTAAGAGTTTACGATGAAAAGAGGCATTTGGGTTGTAAATATCTAGGAATTTGATTTGGTCATCAAGCCAACAAAGCTGGTATGGGGAAAAGGCTTATGTTAATTAATTACTGATAAAAAGCTAGAAAGAACAGAGCATGAAGAATTAGAAGAAGATGCACCAATAGTCCTCTTTGTCTCCACCACAAATGAGTGGTATTCAGGTATTGCTCATTTCCTTACTTATGGTGAGTGTCTTGCTCACCTATCTTACAAGGAAAGGAGGGCTATCAAGTTGAAAGCTACCAATTTTGTCCTTTGGAACAATGGCCTATATAAGAGAAGCCTTGATGGGTTATTCCTTTGCTGTGTGGATAAAGTATAATAGAATAAACTTCTAGAATCCTTCCACAATCTATCCTGTGGAGGATATTTTTTTGCTCCTATAAGTACCCACAAGATTCTTAGAGCTAGGTATTACTAGCCTACTTTATTTTAGGATGCATACAAATGGGTATGAAAGTGTGAATTATGCTAATAGTTTGTTGGAAGACCTAAGTTAGTTGCCTTGCCTCTCAAGCTAGTGGTCATAAAAGAGCCATTTCAGTAATGGGGCATCAATTTCATTGGTGTTGTAAACCCATCTTCAAGTGCTAGACATGATTATGTCCTCACAGCCATAGATTACTTCACCAAGTGGGTGGAAGCTATCCCAACCAAACATGCTACTTCAAAAGTAGTGTGTAATTTCCTCAAGGAGAACATCATTTCTAGGTTTGGGGTCCCAGTCAAGATTATCATAGACAACATAGCTTGTTTCACTTCTTAGGAGATCACTCAATTCTATTTCTACTATGGGATTACACTCTCCCACTCTTCTGATTACTTTCTACAAGGAAATGGACAAGTTGAATCAAGCAATAAGAACTTGATGACTATCATCAAGAAATTGGTGGATGACAACCAAAGAACATGGCATAAAGCATTGGTTGATGCTTTATGGGAAAATAGAATTATGCCCAAAAGGATAATTGTTATGTCTCCTTTCCAACTTCTTTATGGTATTAATGTTGAGATGCCAATCACCTTGGAATTACCATCATTGAAATTGGCTAAGGCAATTGAAGATCAAACGTATGAAAGCACCCTCGATAAGAGGATCATGTGCTTGACTAAGATGGAAGAGCAAATAACTATAGTGGTGGACCGAATTATTGCCCATAAAATTCTGGTGAAGAATCTCTTTGACTAGAAAGAAAAGAACTATGATTTCTAGATTGGAGATCAAGTCCTGTTGTGGGACAAGAGAAGAGAACCAAAGGGGATGCATGGGAAGTTTGATTCTCTTTAGAGAGGCCCATTTATTATCCACCAGCTCAATGGTGAGAACAAATTTTTATTTAAATGTCAATATGGAACACTCTTTTCTCTACCTCATAATGCGCATCATCTGAAGCACTTCAACTCTTGAAGTATCAGATAAGTTCACATGTACATATATATGTTTGTATAGTCTTTTGTTTCTATTTTGTGCTTTTCATTTTCATTTTTTTTTTGAGCCTTTCTTTTTGGGTATCATGACTCCATAGCCCGATGGCATGATTCAAGGCACTGGAGATTCTAGTTTCTACTCCCCTGAGTTGTTCCATGTTTTCATCTAAAGGAAGTTCCCTAACTGGAGCCAACTGTTGTCCCTAAAAGTTGACTTCTCATTTTGGGACAACCTATGAACTACTTTGGTTCAACAGACCAAAATCCTCTCTCCCTTTTAAAAAATTCTTCTAACCATTCAAGTTCTTCATTTTTCAAAGCTTTTCTAGAAATCTATGGACTCTATAGGCTTAAATCTTTGAACTCTGCAAGCTTGAATCTACAGACTCCGTAGGTAAGATTCTACAGACTCTTTCAAGGCTCGACAGGATTAAAGAAAACTATAGACTTTGTAGGTTAGTTTCTATGGACTCTACAAGAAAGAATTAGGTTCATCGGCTTTAGTAGGTTTAAGGGAGTGTCCTAAATCCAAGTGCCCTTGCGGAGGGCAATGAACCAAGATAGATACCCTTGTGGGAGGGGCTCTTGCTAAAGAAAATTAACCATTTTTTCAAGACCCTGAAGGGCAAGTTCCCTCTAAGAAATATCAAACTTCTAAGAGTAGTGAAAGCTACCACGTGTCCCTTATAGAGTCAAGAAGAAGTTACCAAGTGCCATCTATCGAGGCATAGTTTCTAGTAAGTTTCAAAGTAGCAAAATGCACCACGTGTCTTGTTATAACTCAATAAAAGTTGCCAAGTGTCAACATCTATAGCTTCTTCCTTTTATTTCATAAAGACTATGGCAGGCCTCGTGTGAGTGGCTAAAACTAAATAGAGCACGAAAAGTGTCTACATCTACATTTTGAGTTTCTTATAAGCTTCAAAGCTTCTTTCAATAAGCTTCTCTTAGAGTATCATGGAGGGCACCAAGTGGAAATAGTTAAAGGTCTTAATATGTTTCTTTTTAAATTTATTAGAACATGCCATGTGTCCCTTGAAAAGCTTAGCAGAAGCTGACAAGTGTCAACATCCATAGTTTCTCCCTTTTGCTTCTTTATTTTGTAAGGACTATGGTGGGCCTTGAGTGAGTTTTTAAACTTAGTGGCGCATGCCATGTGTCATCATCTATGTGATCCCAAATGAGTCCTAATGTTTTTATATTGTTTCCAAAGCTAAGTGGAAGCTACCATGTGTCATCTTCTATAGGACTCTCAAAAGGTGCCTAAAGTTGCTAAAGTAAACAGATGCTACCAAGTGTCCTCACCTATTTCATAGTGGAACATGCCATGTGTCACTTGTTGAGATCAGTAAAAATCATCCAAAGCAAGTGGGAAAGACATGAAAGAATTGCTGAGGAGGATGATGGGCTCGTAGCCATCAAATTTAAGACAACCAACTAACCATTGGCTTTCAAACAATGATAGACCCGAATACATTCAAAGGAGTTGAAAGATCCAGTAAAGGGAAAAGATAGCCTGAGGGCTCAAAAAACAACAAGGAAAGGAGAAACGATGGAGAAAGATCAGAAATATCTATGCATGGGATATGTTTCTAGAAGATGAAGTAGCCCATCAGGTGGACATCAGAGAGTGCAAAAATTTAATGGCATGGCCCATTTTTCTACATTGAATAAAGCAAATAGCTGTGCACACATCAGGAAACACATTAGGTGGCCCATATTAAAAAATAATGCTTGATTACACCATATCCCATGGACAAAATTTAAAATGTATTGAACGCATCATAGGCCTTTTTTGTGAAACAAATCAGCCAAGTCTTTCTTGGAGCACTATATATAGGACTCTCTCTTTTTGTTTTAGGGAGATCGCTCTAATATCAAAAACATAACTCTGCCCAAATTGAAAGGCATTACTAAGACTTTGAGCTCAGATTATTGATCATATTTCATTATTTGAATAAGAAAACAAGTGACTTTTTAGACTTTGTGCTGAAAGAGCTTGGTTGTTGGGGAAATTATTCTTATGTCTATTTCCTTAATACTTTTTTGTCCATTTAATTAAATAAGTAGAATTAGTGAAAGTAATCAAGAAGGTATCCTAAAGCTAGCTGTGGAGAGACTTTGTGTTGCCATAATTGTCTTTAGTTTGTCTATTTTCTATTTTTATGTAAAGGATCCTGGGATGACTTTATGCCCTCATTATCCTCCATATTTCACTCTTTGGCAATTGAGGTGGAGACTTTGTGCTACATTTCATCTTGTTGTGTTACTGTGCCCTGCTATAGTTACTTGTCACTACCTAAAAGGTTCCTGTTATCTGTTAAACAACACTTTTGAAAGAAGAGGAGTGCCTTCTATCTATTCATCAGGATTTATCCTTTTATTGGTGAACATCATCTCTGAAAAAAGAGAGATGGATGGTGTTATCCTACCCCTGAGTGTTATTTTCAGCTTATTTATAATAGATTAGCATATATATATATATATATATATATATATATATATATATATATATATCCCCTTCATACTTATAGGGAACCTCCCCTTGATGAGAAGAGATATTTGTCACCTTTTGATGTGGTAAACCTACACATTTAGCTAACCAATATTCCTTGTTATGGTTGATCAGACCTATTTTTCTCATCAGTATGCTGATTGACAAAATATTCACCCAACAATAGGTATTTGGGAATTGATGACAAATAGTGTGGTAGATAACCTCGAGCATAACAAACTAATAACAAACTAAGAGGAGTGCCTTCTATCATTTCATCAGGATTTATCCTTTGATTGGTGAACATCATCTTTGAGAAAAAAGAGATGGATGGTGTTATCCTACCCCTGAGTGTTATTTTCAGCTTATTTATAGTAGATTAGCATATATATATATATATATATATATATATATATATATATAGCCCCTTCATACTTATAGGGAACCTCCCCTTGATGAGTGGAGATATTTGTCACCTTTTGATGTGGTAAACCTGCACATTTAGCTAACCAATATTCCTTGCTATGGTTGATCAGACCTATTTTGCTCATCAGTACGCTGATTGACAACATATTCACCCAACAATAGGTATTTGGGAATTGATGACAAATAGTCTGGTAGATAACCTCAAGCATAACAAACTAATAACTACCAAGAGCATATTTGGCATAATAAATGCTAAGTGGGGGTATATGATCTACAATGTGAAATGTAAGGCTATTATGAGAGCCTATAAAATAAATTCATCTGGGGAGGAGAAAAAAATCAACAAGTAAACAAGGATATGTTGCTAAAATATTTTTAGAGCCCATAGAGAGAGAGAGAGAGAGAGAGAGAGAGAGAGAGAGAGAGAGAGAGAGAGAGAGAGAGAGAGAGAGAGAGAGAGTAACTAGCCCAGTAGTATGTTCAAGTGCCTATGAAAACCTTGTGGTCTTTGTATTAATGAATTATTAATAAATGATAGAATTATTATTTAGGTCATCATTGTTATCATTTTTATAATTGTGAACTATTTTTGGATTTTATGTCATTAAATGAATAAATACTTTAATTAAAAAACATTGTAATGATCTGGATCACAAGAGTCAATTATTATTGTCATGCATTGTTGGGATAGAGTAGGAAAGGCTCCATGTAACCCTATGCACACAAGGTGTGTATATTAATATGTAAGTGAAACCATTTTTATCTAACCCTAAGCTCACTCTATTGCCATGTATGCACCTTGGGTGAGTGCACAAGGAGTATTTCCTGATGTGCCATGCAATAATGTTAAGTGTTGGTATCCAAAAAGGAATGCATGAAATAACTAGCACACATATGATAATTAGGATAAAATAGACCAACATGTATGTAATTATATCTTGTTAAAAATATACATCTTAGTTGGATATACTTGGATCATGCTTTATTTTATGCAAATTTTTAGCATCAGCTTGTGTTTTATGCAAGATTGTTATTATTTCCTTTCTATAGCAAACAACAATTGTGTACATTTTCTATAACTGAGAAAATGTGTTTGTATTCATTTTATTACCATTCATATTTATTCTTTCTTATCTAAATCCATTCCCATATTTGAGTTATATCTTCCTTCTTTCTTTAGTTGATGTATTATGAGAATATATATCAACATGCATATTTTATTTAGCTTTGTGTTATATTCAAATAAAAGAATAAGTCATTATATTTTTGTGTCTCTCCTCTTTTTATTTATTTATTTTTATCTTCCCCCTTTCACTCAATAAAATTTTATTTATGCATTAGAGTAGATAGGAGTTAGCCTTCCATGGTGGTTATTTTATGTTTATAATCTCACATTCATAAAACTTCCCATATTATTCTTGAAGTGCAAGAAACATTTCAATCAAACACTTATGAGCATTAAAATATCTCACATTTTATAAAAATAGTTTAATGTTGTAAATTATGTAAACTATATTAAAATATTAAACCTTTAAAAATTAACCATGAATACTAGTAACAAGTGAGACATAATATTATCCTCTCACCCCAAACATAAACTAGCTCAGAAGTGTTAAATATATTCATCAAAAAAATGTGATATGTACATATTAATCTCAAGGTGCCTATATTGGGTTTGTCACATAAGTTTTACTATTGAAGATTTCTACAGTGATTAGAAACTCCATCACCTTATCCTCAAATTTCCTATTGTATGTGACAAGTGGCCTCTAAGACAACTAGCTAGACCATAATGTTGGGCATAAAAAAATATTTTCAAAAAAAGGCAATCTCCAAAGTTCACCACATTAAAAAAATATCATGTTTTTTTAATTTTGTTATTCAATAAATAATAAAAATAACCCTATATGATGGTGAAATGGATGTCAAATTTAAGGATGATCATTTTTATGAACACATTCATGAACATGACATTCTAGTATCACATTTGACTACCATTTTCGTTTATGCATCTTGGTGTAAAAAAATATTCAAGTGAAAGTTTTATGTTTCATATAACTCAAAATTATCTTTTAGATGTTTAGAAATTAACACATTTATAAAAATCATAATTTAAATTAGGTTCAACACACTGAAGACTAACTAAAAAATCAATACAAAGTGGAAGCATTCCAAGGTCTATTTATTTAACCCTAATTTGATATGGATCAATAGGGTTAAGAATATATAAATGACTAAGCACAAGTTTGACAAACAAATCTATAGCAAGCCAATCAATTTACAAACTCAGATAAATAATATTTTGAATTAAATGTTGGTATATGTTAAAGTAGAAAGTACATTATTGATTGATATTACAATAAACAAGAAACAAGGGTATTTAGCTAGCTTAATTTATGAATTTAGATTTATTATATAAAAAATTAATAGACTGGATCAATGCTCTAGATCAATCATCATATTTTAGAAATGTTCACTCTATGGCCTCAACTGCTTGCATCAATCCTAGACTATTGCATCAACACACCTATCTAACCTGGATTAGGGGTCTAGTATGAATGCCCACTAGATCTAGATGTAACTACTTGAAACCTTATGGGATTTTCATCACTTTCCTTTTTGTGTACTCAAATATGGATTGTATAATGTCACTCCTTGTCACATAGCAAAAGCCTAGTTCTTTATCTTCATAATGAATATGAAAAAAATGGGTTAATGATGTTATGGTGTCAATATAACTATAAATACCCCTTTATGAATGGGTGTTATCTACATATCCACTAATATGAAATGGGACTTATAATGATGTAGTTCTCCCCTAATGTGTTGGCTTGTGTGTTCATAAGGGTTAAATATGTGTAAAATAAGTACATATAGTGACGTAACTTGTAACTTAGAAAATAGGATGCATGGGATACTCTTTAAATAGTTTAGACATGTAGATAGATTATACCTATGATTGATATATAAATAATAAATAATAAGTTATCTTTGCTCACTTGAGTGCTTGATTGAATGCTTTAGGTATGTTTCCTAGTGAGAGGTGTAAATTTTCTAGGTAAGTCTATGAATGAGGATTGACCATGGATATATATCAATCCTTTTAGATAATATCTCACATTAAATCACTTAGGTTGACCATAAGGACACATTAAAATTTAAAATTTGATGACTCTAGGGCACTAGACACTTAATTAGACACATGACACTTGTGTCGATGTAGGTGTCTGGTTGGGATGCATGTGTCTAGGAAGCTAGAAAATATGTATAGGTCTATAACTTGTAGAGATAGATAATACACATGTTTAGAGAATTTTTAATAGTATAGAATGTCTAGGTCATCAAAATAATATTTTTTAGACTAAGAGATAATAAATAACCACAAAGAGATAGTATATGTGAGCCTTTTAGTTATGGGAAGGTCTATAACTAAGAGGAACATCCATGGTATGCATTTGCTAAGTGTATAAGATTGAGGTGATATATAATTTAGATTTAATATCTACATTTTCCCCCTTTAATCTAGTAATGAAATTCTCATTTATAGGAAAATAAACATATACTTGGGTCTGTATAACACACCTTGATTTTGCATGAGCCTATTTTGAATGCTTTGCTAGTGACTAACCTACAACGAAGATCATGTTATAGTGTATAATCAGTGCATATAATCTAAAATTTAAATATTTTTGAAATATTTTAAAGTAAATAGAGCAATGTTAGGAGTGCACATGTGTATAAATATAAATATCTTGCCTTTTAGAAATTATATTTGAAGATATGATTCATTATGAAGCATTGGAGTTGAGATTATAAAAGATAAGATTCTTAAAGTGCATATATATATATATATATATATATGTATATATATATATATATATATATGTATATATATATATATATATATATATATATATATATATATATATATATATATATATATATATATACACATTAGAGAAAATCTTATCCCTAATTTTGGAGAAAAAGTGAGTTAACACATGATAGTTGAGTTTACCTCAATTGTGCAACCCAGTCATACTTATACCCTAATGAATGTGAGTGATCAAAGTCAACTCAAACTATATATCTGGTGATGTTGGATTATCAAGCCCAACTTATAAAATTAGTAAGATTGAGTAAATTAATCACCTTAACCTTCCTAAAATCAAACCAATTATTATAGTAGATTGGCTCAATAACATTCCATAAAAATCCATCCAGAGTGTGATAACATTTCATATAAGTATTTGAAATCTAAAACTTATTTGATTTATTAATTTTAGGTGCCATTTTCATGGCATACACACCTATTATATTTATAAATTTGAAACCTAGGTACATACTAATGTATATATTTTTTCCATAAATTTGTATTTGAATAATATAATTATGCAATTTGGCTAATTTGAAAATCTTGCAAGTGTAAAAACATGTTTCCATAACATGCCCCCACTATAATATATAAAAGATGAAAATTAGTATAAGTGTGAATAACATGTATTCATGACATGCCCCAACTAAATTTGAAACTATGACAAATGTGGAGAACTTGAATCTAATGCCCCCACCAATATTCCCCCCTTTGAGGTGAGGGAAGTATAAACTAGTGGTTACCTTACCTCAAAATAATAAGATAATTGTATAATCTATGAAAGGATCATGTAGCGTATATAAGATAAACATGTCTAGGTGGATATACCATTGAAGCACATAGAATGTGATCACATCAAATCTTAAAATGCATGATATATATCATGGAAATGTCTGGAGAGTAGTAGTAAAAGCTTAGTAAGTAATCAAGCACACACACAATATAACTCAAAAATAAAATCAAAAGACAATGGTATAAGGAGACATCAAACAAGGGGCATTTTCAAATACTACAAAAATGAAAAGACACAACTTAGTCCAAATTCTAAAAATAAATTAATGACATGTTCAAATGTTCATTTAATAAAAAATGTTGTAATAAAAGTTCAAAATAGGAAAGAAAGGTACATGGGCCACAAGAAAAGGAGCATATTCAAATTCTCCAACAAGCAATACAAGACATTCAAGTAAGTGCAAAATTAAAATCATAAAATAAAATCAATCAACATAATCATATCATACTAGTACTTGCATATATGTGATAGGAAAAATATCTAGTAAATAGCATATAAAGTACATTGCAAAAAATATAAGCATGGATAAATACATGTGTAAGGATATAAGCTCAAACATGATCACATAATGATATAACCTGGATGCATTGTGATCAAAGAAGTAGATTCCCCCAACATCCTTAAGACATGAGTAGAGGGCAAGCCCAATATATGTAAGTGCACATATCATGTATGTCTATAGCTATATCACACTCAAAATATCTATGAAACATATGTGTATATGCAAAGAAGTGAAATGCTATCCACTGACATGGAACTAACAACATAGATGCCCAGGAGATAATAAGACATAGAAAATGATGAATATTTTTGGATTTTTAAACTTCTTTTTTTTTTTAAAAATTTATGATATTTAGAAAGAAAATACTAGCCTATGATCTCATTCAATATATTCTCATAGGTATCTCCCCACCCAAAACCTAGTGTAATAAATTGGCAGTACTACCAAAGAGAATGTATAGGTATAATGTTTGATACTGTAGGCTACATGATGTTATGAATATGTATAATATGTCTATATGGTCATGAAAAATAATAGAAGTAGGTGTTCATAGAACCCATATTTTAATTATATATGGTTTCTTTGAAGTAGCATTAATATGAACATGTTTATATGCTCTAGATAAGTGAATATGGTGCATATTATTAGATGAGGATTCCATGGAATCCACTATTTATATATGATGTAATGACCTCTCAAGTATGGGCTACCTAGGAAAGGGGATTACTTGTTTCTTACCCTTTCATGGATTATTAACCTTAATAGGTTATACAATTAACTTCCTAGGTATAAACTTCTCTTATTCAAGTGGATGTTCATATAAAATGTTGAAAACTATAACTAATCTATTGGCATGAATGTATTTAACACACCCATGCATTAGAGAGAGTAATACGTGAAGTTTATGTATTTGATGTCATCTAGATAACATATCAAAGACTCTTGTGTTTGGTATAACTAAAAATGTGGGAATGACATGTGTTGGACCCACCTATAAAGGTAAGTCAATCTCACCAATAACATTTTGTGATGTTCCATTGAATGCTCTAACTAATTTGGTCGAAGGGTGTAAATCATCATGAGTATAACCCAAATGTGTAAGTAATGTCATGGTTATAACATTCTTTCTATCACCAATATCAATCATAATACTATGAATAGGTTAGTGATCAAGGTATCCTTAAATGAATAAGGAATGAAGATCTGAGCCATCATCCATAATCTCATTATCATCAAAAGTAATAGGTATTTGAACCATAGAAGGTGTATGTAATGTATAATTAACAATAATACCATCTATTGGGTGCTCATAGTGTGTTGTAGGAGGATGTGCATAATATACCATTTGCACTTTTGGATCTTTTTTGGAATGGTATTTGCAAAGGATTGTTAAATATCTTTTAATTTTAGTGATCACCAAGTTATGAACCTGATTCCTTTTGAAGATCATATAATGTAATATTTTAGTCATCAATAAGGTCATATATCTTATGCTTCAAATTAAATCATATGTTTATAGAATTCCTATGTCCTTGGTGATAGTCACAATAATCATTTACATCATATCCTTTGGGTTGAGTTCTACTCATATCAGATTCTATAGCAGGAAGGAGAGATTTGAGATGACAATCTACAAGCTTGATAAGTAATGAAGTTGGAGACTCAAGTAAGCTTGTAAATATAGAAATAAAATAACCCTATTTTGATAAGGATCAATGGGATTAAGAATATATAAATGAATAAGCACGATAGTGATAAATATATCTATAGCAATCCAACTAATTTTCAAACCAGATAATCAAAATTCTAAATTAAATGTTAAAATATGTTAAAAATACAATGTAAAACAATTGATTGATATTAAAATAAATTATAAATAAGGTTAATTATATAATTTAATGTGCACATTCATATTTGATATGGAACAAATAGTAAATAGACTAGATAAATGCATTATATCAATTGTTAGATTCTAAAAATTTGCACTATGTGGCCTTAGACACTTGCATCGATCCTAGATGGTTACACCAACACAACTATTTAAATTAGACATAGGTTTTTCATAGAAAATACCCATTGGATCTAGATGTGACTAATTTTAACTTTTGGTTTCTCACCACCTTATTTCTAGTGTACTTAAATATCAATCAATGTTGTCTCTTCTTGTCAAATATCAAAAATCTAGTTCTTCATCTTCATAGTGACTATGGAAAAAATGGGTTAGTGGGCTCACAATGTAAAACTAACCCGAAATAACCATTTTTCAATGGTTTTTTCCTACATATACACTAAGTTTAATAGGGATTTATATTGATGTATCTAACCCTTAGTGTCTTAGCTTGTGTGTGCATAAGGGTGCAATATGTGGAAAATAAGTAAATATAGTGACCTAACTTGTAACTTGGAAAATATGACTCATGGGTTTCTACTTCAATA
>JARHVA010002727.1:552500-652500 GCA_037957365.1 Torreya grandis | reverse complement strand
AAGATATTTATATTTCTTAAAATATTTAATATAATAGTTCTCTATCTCCATGTATAAACTTATCTCAAACACCTACCTGTCACTTATGTAACTCTTCTTTACAAACTACACTTCCTTGTAGCCATGTCTATAATTAAAAAATATTGTATTAAAAATGTACCAAATATTTTTAATTTAAAATGTGATATTATCCTTTAACCTATTGTGACACACCCATGGGTAAAATTTGAGGTTCTATCTCACTCTCTAAGACCACTTACCTTCTTTTAGCCTTCTCAATTAGGCCTTCTTTAGACGTTATCCAAGGTCACTATCTAGAAGTCTATACTATGGGTATATTACCATATGGAAACACTTTTATTAAATTATGTGATATAAAAATACACAATATTACAACAAATTGTGATTTTTCACTAGTTATTTCTCTCTCAATGGACTAAAACCTAGTTAGCAGGGTTTAGGATCTCTGAACTAGCTGAGACGACAAATAATGCCACAAAATTTATTTCAAAAAATTTAAAATGGTATAATCGATTTCATAATATCTATATATATTACTCTTAAATTTTTTATTAAATTAAATATATTCCACAATCCAAAATGAATTCACAATCTTAATGTCTCAGTCTTTCTTGACTGTATTTAGTTGATAGAACAAGGGTAAATAGGGTCAGGTAGGGTTTTGTGTTATTTTATCAAAATTTAAAGTTTTAATGACCTAAAAATTATTATTATCACCTTTAATTACTATGACAATCCATTCAAAACCTCCCATATGAATCAAAATAAGATTCTAAGTCAAAAAACATAGGGTACAAACTTGGTTTTGGATGGTCTACATGTTTCACTAAGCAAGATACTTAACTAGAATGTATCAAGAACAATTTTAGATTACAAAATATATGAAAAAAATATTATTCACCCTATTCTCAATTTTATTCCATTACCAATCTCCATAAAACTCATTGTTAGAGGAACAATACTCAGATCACAGCTTCAATAAGACTATATGCTCTCTGTCAACAAGACTGGTTGTCTCTACAAATGGGACTATCTATCTTTTCTCAAAAAATTTCATTAATAAATTTATATAATTCAATATATTAAAAACAAAATAAAACTCATTATGAATATCACTTACCTCATTGAGTAATTAAACACTCCAATACTCTATTCATAGCCATGCAATATCAAAACATGCAAAATTTCAATACACAGTCCATTTTTTGCCACCTTAATTTGATTACACCTTCATTATCTATATTCATTAAAATTTAAAATTATATTACATGACAAAAATTCACTCTCCTATAGCTAATCCAAGTGGTATAACTAATTCTTGGAGGTTTCCCACCTAGAGGTGTCTGAAGTTACATTGTATTTTGTATGTTTGACCACTAGACATACTATATGACCATGTCTATAGATAAAAAACATTTTTATGACATTTAAATATATTTAATACATATTTTAACATATTTAACTTGTTATTAAACCTGGATACATTCAACTAATGCATATAAATCCTTCCATAGGGCTAAAAAATTCAAATTTTCAAATATGGTAGTTTTGGAGGGAAACTTCATAATTCAAATTTTATGCCACTTTTGCTAATTTATTTCACTCCTATGACTAAATTAGTACCTAATACACCTAAAAAACACCTAAAATATAGATTCAAGGAAAAATTGAGTCCATTTTGGGATCTACAAGGATGCCTCTGCATCGCTAGACCTCTAACTTCTAATGCTCTTCATTTGATCTTGGTCTCAACTCAAATGTTTATAGATTTATTAGGGTTATTACACAATTTATATTATTCTATGACTCTACATATTTATTTAGCAGTCCTTTTTTATCAGTCTTCAACTAGAAAACAATATTATGCCTTTACATAATACTTTAGGCCTTATTCTAAGGTTTGTTAACCACTCTAATGAAGGATTTTTTTCAAACCTAAGTCATTTATGAATTGTAATGGGTTTCCTATATTATTAAGGTGATAAATTAATCATAGAATCATGTTTATAACTTCTCTTAGTCTGGCTGTCCACAAAACATAAACAATCTTATTAGGTCTTTTCAACTAGACATCTAGGTTATAATGCTCTTCATTTTATCTTGGTCTCAAATAAAATGTTTATATATTTATCAAGGTTATTCCACAATTTATAATATTCTTTGACTTTACATATTTATTCAACAATCCTCTTTTATTAATCTTCAGTTAGAAAAAAATAGTATGCCCTTTACATAGTACTTTAGGCCTTATTTTAAGGTCTGTTAACCTCTCTAATGAAGGAGTTTTTTCAAAACCTAAGATATTTATGATTTGGAGTGGGTTTCCTATATTCTAAAGGTGATAATTTACTCAAATAACCATGTTTAAAACTTCTCTTAGACTAGTTCCTTCAAGAAAATACATAAACATGGACTTTTTCAAGTCTTTTCAAGACCTTGACAAGTAGGTTTGTCATCTTAGAATAGTATTTTTTCAATTAATAAAATTATTAAATAATTCATCAAGGTATTAAAATTTTATCTGCCTATTTTAAATTTGTTTCAACCTTTAATTCAATCAAAAAATGGACTTAATACTAATCAAGGCAAGTACAACATAGGAGGAAGACTAGATAATGCACGAGTTGTTAAGTTGTTGAGTATCTCAAGGTGAATGAATATAAAGAAAAAAAGTTTATAATATTGTTTTAAGGTGATAATATACATACCATGAAGGAAGGATAATATAAACATGGATAAAATCCCATGAAGGAAAGCTTTGAAAAACAAAAGGAGGTAGGAGTGTGCAGCATTGGTGTGAAGGATTATGTATGTGTTTTGAATAATATTAATGAGGAATACTTAATTAAAGTCTAAAATTTATGGTTTCATCTCTTCCATCATGTAATTTAGTGATGTTAATAATTTAAATATTTATTTAATGCATTTTGTGATGATTCATAAGGTATGCAAGCTTAAGAAGGTGAAAACAGGGTTACACAGTGATCTCCAAGGAGTATTTGGTGAGTTTGAAGTTTGTTTATGGTTTAAAGTCATCATATAAAGTTGGAAAAAAAATCATATATTATTTTCAAGCCTAAAACTTCCCATAAAAAACCCCTAAAGTTAATTAATCATAATAAAAGTATTCTCAACCTTGTCACAATCTTAAAACCTTAGAATTTAAAGGGAAACAATCATGTTATATATGATTTCATGTTGTAAAGTTATGGAATAAATATTATATAATGTGAAAAAGTTATGGAAAACCAAAAATAGTTTTTAATTTCCCTTTAAATCCTTTTGAAATATTTAAATTCAATTGTATATCCTAAGAGCCTGCTAACAGTCTTAAAAACCTTGGGTTAGAATATCAATCACTAAAATTCATTGCAAGCAAAATAAAAATAAAAATAAAAATATATAATAATTTGTAATAAGGTCTATTTTTATGTTATTAAAGTTATGAAACTGGTTTGGATACAATTAGAGTTTTAGATATGAAGCTAAATTCAAAATACAATCTAGAAAACTAGTGGTTTTGGTCTAAAAACCCTACTAGAGTGGTCTAGAAGAGTCTAAATGTCAAACAAGAGTTTTAACCTATTAATTTGAGTATTTTTATATTAAATATGATGATTCTATACTTAATAATCATCAATGATTAATATTTTATATTGTATAATAAAATAAAATACCAAGTTGGCCCAATTTGGCCTATTATCCCTTTGAGGAATTTGATGTATATTCAGATAAAACAGAGGGAAGCACCATGGAAGTTGTATTTTTTATATTAAATATGATTATTATAGAATTAATAATCATAAATTATTATTATTTTATATTTTATAATTGAATAAAATACCAATTAGGCCCAATTTGGCCTACTAGCCCTTTGAGGCATTTGATGTATATTCAGACCAAACAAAAGGAAGGACCATGCAAGTTATATTGTTTAATATTTTTTATCTTATAATATAGTAAAGGAAGTCATTATAATGTTTTTATGAATCATAACACATTGAAAATTCATTAAACTTCATTTTAGCCTTATAGTTTTTTGGGTGATATGTTTGTAGAATTGTCTAATGTGGGTGATGTGCTAGTTGTAGCACCTATAGACTTTTAGAATAAGGTCTATAAATCCTAATTTTATGTATTTGTTCAATAATTTAGATATATATTGATAAAAAAATAGGTGATAAAATATGTATAATGTTGTAATAACTTCTATTTGAAGACTTTGAGTTGATTTTAAGACTTATGAAGTCTTAGGATGAATATATCATAGTTGTACAGTTTATAAACTTGTACCTTGCAATGTGTTGTCCCCGAAAATAGAATTCTCATTTTTTGGGACAACATGTGAACTATTTTGGTTCCTCAGACCAAAATAATCTCCTCCCTTCTCAAAAATTGTTTTGAGCATTCAAATTCCTCATTTTTCAAGCTTCTCAGAAATCTACAGACTCTACAGGCTTGAATCTATGGACTCTGCAGGCTTAAATCTACAAACTCTGTAAGCTTAAATCTACGAACTCTGTAGGCTTGAATCTATGGACTCTATAGGATTAAATATATGGACTCTACAGGCTTGAATCTATGGACTCTATAGGTCAAGTTCAACGAACTTCATAGGCTGATTTCTACAGACTCTGCAGGAAAGAATCAAGCTCTCAACACTTAGGCAATTTCAAAGTTGGTTCAATGAAAAGGCTCAACCAAAAGAGTTAATCGGCAAGCTTCTAAGCAAGGATTGAACCATTAAACTAGTGAACCTTGAACCATTTTGGTTTAACAGGTTCAATGGGTTCAAAGGTTCAACATCAGCAATAAGAGTTAAGTGCATTTGTCAAGGTTCAAAGTTCAATCCTTCAAGGTTCAATGGCTTCAAAACACTTATCAAAGAGAAGAAGGCTTGAAACATTGAACCATTGAACCACTTTGGTTCAATAGGCTTAATGACTAAATGGTTCAATGCGTTTGGTTCAAAAAAGATCAAAAGGACTTAGCCAAAAAAATAGAATGAACTGATTAAACCGTTGAACCTTGAACCAAAGGGTTCAACAAGTGCATAGGTTCAAAGGTTAAACTAGTACAATGAAGATCAAATAACTTAGAAAGAACAAGGAAGTGATGGACTAATGGTTCAATAGGTTCAAAGGCTTCTACAGGCAAGTTTAATCAAGGTTCAACAAGTTTTCAAGGCTTGAATCATTGAACCATTGAACCACTTTGTTTCAAAAGGTTCAATGGGTTCAACGGGTTCAATAAGGCTTGTTTCAAAGAATCTTGGTTCAAGCGATCAAAGGGAATGAACAATAAACCATTGAACCAAAGTTGGTTCAATCGGTCGGTTCAAGCATCAAGTTCAAAGGAGTGCCCCAAATGTCAAAGACACAAGTGCCCTTGTGGAGGGAATTTCTACAGAAAAAGTGACTAAGGAAGGAAAGAAAAAACTTGATAGAACTCAGAAGATGTTGCCAAGTGTCATCTTTCGAGCCTCATTTCACTTTGTTTCTAAGAGCAATGGATGTTACCACGTGTCAAAATTTGAGATTCACATAAAATTGACTAAGGCAAATTTCCAAGGGACAAACAACCCTTGCGAATGACACTCAAAAACTGAAGTGAACTATTGCAAAAAACTTGAAAGGCTAATTTGGAGCTCAAATAGCCCTTGTGGAGGGTAGAAAGGGGGAAAATAGACCAATTCAAAGGCTAAAAGAGCAAAGGGAATTACTTCAAAAAAATTACCCCAGCAAAATAGATAAAGTGAATTCCTTCAGGAAAATGAACAAGGCAAAGGACAAAGTGAAATCCTCCAGACAATTTGTCTGAAGGAATTCACCCAAAAAACAAAGCAAAGACTAGTAGAAAGACAAGGCAAGGAAGATTTCCTTCAGACAAATTGCCCGAAGGAATTCCTTCAGACATTTTGTCTGAAGGAAATAAAAGATAAAGCCCGCTGAAAGAAAGAAGCTTGAAGGCCATCTGAAGACCACTCGAAGGGCAGATACCCTTGCAAGGGGATCTTCCTAACCCAAAGTAGACCATTTCTCAAGGCCCTAAAGGGAAGGTCCCCTCTGAGAAAGATCAATTGACAAATCCAAAGGAATTGCTGAGGAAAGTGACATTCTCACAGACGTCAAAGTCGCAATAATGAAATAGCCATTGATCCTTGCAGTCTTAAGCATGAACCCAAATGCATTCAAAGGCTTTAAGGACAAGGCCAAATGGAAGAACCGCTGAGAGGAGCATAAAGAGTAGGAATGACTAGAAACATTTGTGCATCAGATATGTTTCTAAAATTAGACCACCAAGTGGATATTAAAAGATGCAAACTTTTAATAGCGTGACCCATTTCTCTACATTGAGAAAAGCAAATGGGTAAATGCCCCTATATTCTAGCATGTCTTCTTAACAAAATTCAATGCAACATGATGTGTTACTATTCCCAAGTCCTTCTTGAAGAGGCTATATAAGGGACTCTCTTGTTATTGCGGATCTCTCTCTATCTGATTATCAGAAACAAAACTCTACCTAAATTGAAAGGCATTACTGAGACTTTGAGCTTAGATTGTTGATCATATTTTTTTATTGGAATAAGAAATCAAGTGACTTTTCAAACTTTGTGCTGTGATATCTTTGTTTTTGGAGAAACTTTTCTTATGTCTCTTTCCTTAATATTTTTTTGTTCCTTTAATTCAATAAGTAGAATTAATGAAAGTAGTCAGGAAGGTGTCCTGAAGCCAACTGTTGAGAGACTTTGTGCCCCCATAATTGCCTTTAGTTTGTTTTCTTTTTGTTTCTATGTAAAGGACCTTGGGATGACTTTGTGCCCTAATTGTCCTTCGTATCTCACTCTTAGGCAATTTAGGTGGAGACTTTGTGCTACATCTCAATTTGCTACTTACTACAACCTTGGTTACATTTTTCAATTACTACTAGGAAGATTCTTGTGGTTTGTTAAATGGTACTTCTGAAAGAAGAGGAGTGCTTTCTATCATTATCCCTAAGATTTATCCTTTGATTTACATGCATCATCTCTGAAAAAAGAGAGATGGATGATTTATCCTACCCTTAAGTATTATTTTTTGTTTATATATATAGGGAACCTCTTCTTGATGAGAGGAGAGATTAGTCCCCTTTTGATGTGGTAAACCTACACATTTAGCTGACCAATCTTCCTAATTTGGATGATCAGACCTATTTTGTTTATCAGTATGCTGATTAACAAAATAATCAACCAGTAATTTTTGGTGACTCCATCAGGGATATAGTTATGTGCATTCTGAAACCTCAAGTTTTAGTTGTAATCAGTCTCTACCATTATCCATTATAGACTCCATTCCATTTATTTGTTTTACCCATTATTATTATAACCTTACCATTCACCTCCACACTAACTAGGAAAGAACACATAGTTTAAAGCCTCAAGCTTCAAACTAAAGCAAGGTCAATTCTTTTCCATTTTTGTTTCTCAATCTAGCAGATTCAAGGTATACATGAAGCCAATGGGCTAAAGGTATTGTTGACCCTATATTTGAGTTGGTACAACAAAGTAATTTTGATCTATTTCCTTCACCATCTCACCTTAATGAACCAAGAGCTTTCCTCCTACTAAAGTTAGATCTCCATTTCCAAACGAAGTATCCACTTCTATTGTTGATAAAGCTTTATCAATAATCAACCCTCTAAGATTTGTTATTCTTACTTTTCATAGTTATATAATTTAAGTTCAAGGCCCCTAGGGTAATTCTTTTGTTCCTCTCAATCTTACTCCATCTCTACATGAGCTTCCACATAGTTTAAGGAAGAATTTCCCCAAATTTTATGGTAATGGGAAAGTTCATCTTGATGAACACATTGCAGCCTTCAGCATAGCCTATGGTGTAATTGGAGTAGAATTTGAAGATGTAACAGTCAGGCTATTTGTAGAAACATTAGAAGGTGTTGTTGTAGATTGGTTCTATCATCTACAGGCTCGGTCAGTAACTGATTGGAATACCCTTAAAGCTAAGTTTGAAGCCAGATTCAAACTTGAAGAAGATGCACATGCACTTCTAGCTCAACTCACACAGATGAAGAAAGAACCTCATGAACTAATGAGGAACTTCATAGCTAAGTTTGACAAATTGAGGAGTAGAATTCCTGTAATTACTTGACCTACAATTGAGAATCTCAAATGCTTCTTCATTAATTCTTAGTTACTTGAAGTAAGTTTTCTTTTGAGATGTGCTGGTCAAATAGATCTTATTATAGCTCAAAATTTGGCCACTAAGGTAGAAAATGATCTCATCTTAGTAGGGAAGATAAGAAGAGATCCAAATAGAAATAGACCTTCATCATTTTTGATATATTCATCTATAGGCACCATAGATCCAATGGTGCAGATGTTGGAAAATGAGTTGCTTACTCTCAAAAAGTAAATGGCACAAGGAATATCTTCTGATCCTTCATACAGAGATATGCCAAGAAGGACATTTCCAAATCAGTCATATCAGGGTAATGCTGCCAAGAATCAAGGGCAACAAAATCATCTTCCTCCCTCACAAAGGAAACTTGCCCTGGAAGCTCTTCCAACCAATTTAACAATGGGATATCTTGAAGCAGAATCAAAGTTCTCTTTCTAGCCTAAATTGAATCAAGAAAATGATGTTGATTTCCTTGTAGAAAATCAAGAAGAATTAGCTAGTGACTCCCACATTAGTTTCCTAAACTACCAGGATGAACCCAGAAGCAAAAGAGAAGCTTTTGATGGATCATATGCAGTGTTTACCAAGTCCAAGAACCAATCAATCCATCAAGCTGATAAAGGGAAGATAGAGGAGCAATCTCAACCAGTAATTACAATTGCTAAGCGTGGAACCACTCTAGCTTTCTAGTCAAAGAATATGGCGATCACCTAAAAAGTAAGTACATCAATTTCACCTTCACCTTCTACTTTAATTTTGCAAACCAGCCCTCCTCCCATCCCTCTTAAAACTCAAAAGGTTGAAATACCTTCCTCTGTACCTAGCTCAATTCAGCCATTTGACATAATCAATCATGTCAAAAAGACAAAAATACAAATGTCTAAATTTGAATATTTGCAGTCCAATCCTGATCAATTGGATAAGTTGGTCCAATGTGTCAAGAACCAAACCATCCCTATAAGACAAGAAGCTAAAAAGGTAACTCCTAATTTACCAAAGAACATGCCCATTTTGAATAATCTTATCATTACTCCTCTAGCTACCCCTAGAAAAATAGAACCTTTCTATGTTTCCTTATTAATAAATGGTCACAACCTAAGTAATTGTATTATATACTTAGGCACATCTGACAATGTCATGCCTGCTAAAGTAGCTAAATCTCTTAGCCTCACACTAACCTAGACATTTGAGAGATGTTTGTCCATGGAAAACAAGCAAGTACCATTACTGGGGCAAATCAAAGATGCCCAATTTGCATTTGTAACATTTCCAGACAAGAGAATCAAGATGCCTATCTTAGTGGCTGATGTCCCAGCATCCTATGGCATTTTGCTTGGATGAAATTTCTACAAGGATGTGGGAGGAGAACTAAACATGGACTTGTCTGAGGTAAGAATCCCTATTAAAGGCGTAATGAAGAGGTTGGTCCCTAAAAAGGAGGCAAAATATATGGTCACCCAAACATCAGCCCCTGAAGTCAAATTCTTTTTGAATCCTCAAGGATGGGTAACTACATTCTATCTACAGACAAAGTGCATGAAACATCTGATAAAATTCTTGAAAGTGTCAACCTAGAAATAATTTTAACTAGAATAGAAGAAGAAGTAGTAGGTTGCAATACAAATGAAGAAGGACCTTCCCTCTCTAATGAAGGAAAGTCTAAAGAAAAATTAGTGTCTAATGGGGTATGGACTCTAGAATTTGATGGTAGCTACTCCTCTACCAGTTCAAGAGCTAGGATTGTGTTGATATCTCCTCAAGGAGATATGTTTCCTTCATCTTACAAATTACAATTTATCAACACTAACAATACAACTGAATATGAATCTATGTTGCTTGGATTGAAGGCTGCTCAAGACAAAAGCATCAAGTTTATTCATGCCAAAGGGGATGCTGAATTAGTGGTTTGTCAAGTAAGAAGCTTATACCAAACCAAGAATGAAAGATTACTCCATTATCACAACCTGGTTTGGGACCAAATTGAAAGCTTTGATGCTTTCAACATTTCTACCATACCCAAGGAATCTAATGACAGATCTGATGCACTTGTTATTTCAGGAACTCTTTTAGTTCCTCACTTAGATTTCAAAGAAGACAGGTATATTATTGAGCTAGTCTATAGACCAAGTTTTCCTGATAATGCTGATCATTAGCAAGTATTTAGTGATGATCATTAAATCATTGCCTTCCTAGAATGAAAAGATAATTTTGAAAAACTATGTTTTGAAGGCAGTGAATCTCAGAAGTATGAATCAGCGTCTGAATCTAGTTTATATATAAATGAAGAATTCTTATAGTTGAAAGGAAATAAAATTTCCAAAGGCTTGGTTTCTCTTGAGAAACTATTTGACAAGCATGATAGATTCATCAAACAATAGCAAATAGATTCAAGTTTCTCTCAGGGATTCGATCAAGTAAATCTGACTACTAAAAAAAATCTCAAGATGGTTAACATTGGTAAGTGTTGCACCCCTGAAGAAAGTTTCAAGTTCACCACTTTACTCCATCAATACATGGAAGTCTTAGCATATTCTTATGACAACCTGAAGTCTCTTAGATGTGATGAAATCCACCATGACATTCCTCTCAAGGTTGACTCAATGCCCTATAAGCAAAAATCTAGGCAATACAATTCAAAAATATCAGGTACTATTCTGTCTGAGTTACAAAAAATGTTAAATGCTAGAATCATCTTCCCAATCCATCATTCCACATGGATTGCAAACATAGTGCCTATAAGGAATAAGAGTGGCAAAATTCACATTTATGTAGATTTTAGGAATCTAAATCAGTCATCTTTGAAAGATAATTACCCTTTGCCACTTATGGATCAAGTGCTTTAAATAGTGACATGTTCAGAGATGTTATCAATGTTAGATGGCTTCTCAAGATATAATCAAATTGAAGTTGGTGAATCAGACCAACACAAGACTACATTTACCACACCTTGGGGTACATTTACATATAGTAGAATGCCTTTTGGCTTGATAAATGTTGGTGCCACCTTTCAGAGAGAAATGGACCTAGCTTTCAAAGATGAGATAAGTAAATTTATAGTGGTATACCTTGATGACTTAACCATCTTTTCAAAGCACCATTTTGATCATGTATGCCACTTACAACAAGTGCTAGAGCACTGCCACCAGAATGGTATTTCCTTGAACCCTAAGAAGACTATTTTTTGAGTAATAGAAGGGAAACTCCTCAGACACATTGTGTCTAAATAAGTCATAAAGATTGACTTAGATAGAGTCAAGTCTATTCAAGAGCTTAATTTGCCTACAAGGAAAAATTTTGTTCACTCTTTCTTCGAAAAGGTGAATTTCTTACAGAGGTTCATCCCTGAATTTGCTGAGAAGACTAGACACATTGTGAACATGATGAAAGGGAAGACCACCTTCAGCTGGACTAAAGAAGGCAAGTCAGCATTTCAGGATATCAAAACTAGCATTGCCCGCACCCCTACCTTGGTTTGTCCAGATTACAATAAAGATTTCATCATATACAACTATGCTTTTGAACACACGCTTTTAGTAATTCTTGTTTAACAAGATAAGAAAGGTATGGAATCTTCTATTTCTTTCATGATATGCCCTCTCAAAACCCATGAGATGAAGTATTTAAATGTAGAGAAGCATGCTTATGTAGTGGTGAAAGTAGTCAAACATTTCTGCTTCTATATCCTAAATTCACACACTACTACCTTAGTCCCTGACACTATAGTCAAGTCCATATTAACTCAACAAGAGTTTGGCACAAAAAGAGGTAATTAGATTGAAAAGATCCAAGAGTTCACTCTAGACATCAAGCTAACAAAGCTGGTCAGGGGAAAAGGCGTATGCCAATTAATTGCTAACAACGAGCCATAAGATACACAACATGTAGAAGCTGAAGTGGAAGATACACCAACAATCCTTTTTGTCTCCACTACCAATGAGTGGTATTCAGGTATTACTCATTTCCTTACTTATAGTGAATGTCTTGCTCATTTGTCTTATAAAGATAGGAAGACTATCAAGTTGAAAGCTGCCAATTTTGTCCTTTGGGACAACGGCTTGTACGAGAGAAGCATAGATGGAGTATTCCTTCACTGTGTAGACAAAGAGAAACAAAGCCAACTTTTGAAATCTTTCCACAATCTAGCCTGTGGAGGACATTTTTCTACTCCTGTAACTACTCACAAGTTTTTATGAGCCAGGTATTACTGGCCAACTCTTTTTTAAGATGCATATAAGTGGGTGAGAAAATGTGAACTTTGCCAGCAATTTGTTGGAAGATCCAATTTAGCTGCCCTACCTCTCAAGCCAGTGATCATAGAAGAACATTTGCAACAATGGGGGATTGATTTTATTGGGACTATAAACCCATCTTCAAGTGTTGGACATGATTATGTGATTACAACAATTGACTATTTCACCAAGTGGGTAGAAACAATCCCAACTAAGCATGTTACTTCAGAAGTTGTATGCAATTTCCTCAAGGAGAATATCATTTCCAGGTTTAGAGTTCCAACCAAAATTGTTACTGACAATGTAGCTTGTTTCACCTCCCAAGAGATTACACAATTCTATTTTCATTATGGAATTACACTCTCCCATTCTTCTGATTATCTTTCACAAGGGAATGGACAAGCTAAATCAAGCAATAAGAACCTGGTAACTATCATCAAGAAGATAGCAGATGAAAATCAAAGGACATGGCATAAAGAATTGGTTGATGCTCTATGGGTAGACAAAATCACACCAAAGAGGGAAATTGGTATGTCTCCTTTTCAAATTTTTATGGTATCAATGTTGAAATACCAATCACCTTAGAATTTCCAGCCTTGAAATTGGCAAAGGCAATTGAAGATCAGACATATGAAAGCTCTCTTGATAAGAGAATCATGTGCCTGACTAAGATGGATGAATAGAGAACCATGGTGGTGGACCAAATTGTTGCTCATCAAAGTCTAGTAAAGAAACTCTTTGACCAAAAGGCCAAAAATCATGATTTCCAGTTTGGGGATCAAGTCTTGCTGTGGGACAAAAGGAGAGAACCAAAAGGGATGCATGGAAAGTTTAACTCCCTTTGGAGAGGCCCATTTATAATTCATCAACACCATGGTGAAAATAGCTTTCTCCTGAAATATCAAGATGGCACACTGTTTTCTCTGCCTCACAATGGGTAGCATCTGAAACACTTCAACTCTTAAAGTATTAGATCATTGCATTTGTACATATGTATATTTGTATAGTTTTTAATTCTATTTTGTTTTTTTGTTTCCATTTTTGATGCCTTCCATTTCTAGGTAACATGACTCCATAGCCCAATGGTACACATGAAGACACTGGAGATTATGGATTCTACTCCTTTCAATTCTTTTTTAAAATTGATAGAAGTTCCCCAACTAGAGCCAGCTGTTGTCCCCAAAAATAAACTTCTCATTTTTAGGGACAACATGTGACTATTTTGGTTCCTCAAAAAAAAATAATCTCTTCCCTTATCAAAATTTGTTTTGAGCATTCAAATTCTTTATTTTTCAAGCTTCTAAAAAATCTACAGACTCTGCAAGCTTAAATCTATAGACTCTATAGGCTTAAATCTATGGAATCTACAGGCTTAAATCTATGGAATTTGTAGGCTTGAATTTATGGAATCTATAGGCTTAAATCTTATGACTCTACAGGCTTGAATCTATAGACTCTATAGGCCAAGTTCACTTAACTTCATAGGTTGATTTCTACAGACTTTGTAGGAAAGAAGCAAGCTCTCAACACTTAGGTGATTTCAAAGTTGGTTCAATGACAAGGCTCAACCAAAAGAGTTCATCCGCAAGCTTCTAAGCAAGGATTGAGTCATTGAACCGTTGAACCTTGAACCATTTTGGTTCAACAAGTTTAATGGGTTCAAAGGTTCAATATCAGCAACAAGAGTTAAGTGCATTTGTCAAGGTTCAAATTTCAACACTTCAAGGTTCAACAACTTCAAAACACTTATCAAAGAGAAGAAGGCTTGAACCATTGAACCGTTGAACCATTGAACCACTTTGGTTTAACAAGTTCAATGACCAAATGGTTTGACATGTTTGGTTCAAAAAAGATCAAAGGGACATAGCCAAACAAATAGAATGAACCGATTGAACCATTGAACCTTGAACCAAAGGGTTCAATGAGTTCATAGGTTCAAAGGTTCAACCAGTACAATGAAGATCAAAGAGCTTAGAAAGAACAAGGAAGTGGTAGACTAATGGTTTAACAGGTTCAAAGGCTTTTACAGGCAGATTCAATCAAGGTTCAACAAGTTTCTGAGGCTTGAACCATTGAACCATTGAACCACTTTGGTTTAAAAGATTCAATAGGTTCAAGGTTCAATGGGTTCAACAAGGCTTGTTTCAAAGAATCTTGGTTCAAGTGGTCAAATGGAATGAACCATTGAACCGTTGAACCAAAGTTGGTTCAATCAGTCAGTTCAAGTGTCAAGTTCAAAGGAGTGCCCCAAATGTCAAAGACACAAGTGCCCTTGTGAATGGAATTTCTATGGCAAAAGTGACTAAGGAAGGAAACAAAAAACCTGATAGAACTCAGTGGATGCTACCAAGTGTCATCTTTTGAGCCTCATTTCACTTTGTTTCTAAGAGTAGCGGATGCTGCCATGTGTCACAATTTGAGATTCACATAAATTGACTAAGGTAAATTTCCAAAGGACAAATAGCCCTTATAAAGGACACTCAGAAACTAAAGTGAACCATTGCAAAAAACATGAAAGGCTAATTTAGAACTCAAATAGCCCTTGCAGAGGGCAAAAAGGGGGAAAATGGACCAATTCAAAGGCCAAAAGAGCAAAGGGATTTCCTTCAAAAAAATTCCCCTGGCAAAATAGACAAAGTGAATTCCTTCAAGGAAATGAACAAGGCAAAGGACAAAGTAAAATCCTTCTGACAATTTGTCTGAAGGAATTCACTCGAAAAACAAAGCAAAGCCCAGTGGAAAGACAAGGCAAGGAATATTTCCTTTAGACAAATTGCCTGAAGGAATTCCTTCAGACATTTTGTTTGAAGTAAATAAAAGATAAAGCACACTAAAATAAAGAAGCCTGAAGGCCATCTAAAGACTTCCTAAAAGGTAGATACCCTTGCGGGGGGCTCTTCTCAACCCAAAGCGGACCGTTTCTCAAGGCCCCGAAGGGTAGGTCCCCTCTGGAAAAGATCAAATGACAAAGCCAAAGGAATTACTGAGGAAAGTGACATTCTCACAGACATCAAAGTTGCAATAATGAAATAGTCATTGATCCTTACAGCCTTAAGTGTGAAATCCAATGCAATCAAAGGTTTTAAGGCCAAGGCTAAATGGAAGAACTGTTGAGAGGAGTGTAAAGAGCTAGAATGACCAGAAACATTTGTGCATCAGATATGTTTCTAGAAGTAGACTGCTAGGTGGATATTAAAAGATGCAAACTTTCAATAGCGTGACCCATTTCTCTACATTGAGAAAAGCAAATGGGTAAATGCCCCTATATTCTAGCATGTCTTCTTAACAAAAAATTTAATGCAACATGATGTGTTACTATTCCCAAGTCCTTCTTGAAGAGTCTATATAAAGGACTCTCTTGTTATTGTGGATCTCTCTCTATCTAATTATCAGAAACAAAACTCTACCCAAATTGAAAGGCATTACTGAGACTTTGAGCTCAGATTGTTGATCATATTTTATTATTGGAATAAGAAAGCAAGTGACTTTCCAGACTTTGTGTTGTGATATCTTTGTTGTTGGGGAAACTGTTCTTATGTCTTTTTCCTTAATATATTTTCTATTCCTTTTATTCAATAAGCATAATTAGTGAAAGTAGTCAGGAAGGTGTCTTGAAGCCAACTGTGGAGAGACTTTATGCCCTCACAATTTCCTTTAGTGTATTTTATTTTTGTTTTTATGTAAAGGACCTTGGGATGACTTTGTGCCCTCATTATCCTTCGTATCTCACTCTTGGGCAATTTAGGTGGAGACATTGTGCTACATCTCAATTTGCTGGTTACTATGACCTTGGATACATTTTGCAATTACTACCAGGAAGATTCTTGTGGTTTGTTAAATGGTACTTCTAAAAGAAGAGGAGTGTTTTATATCATTATCCCTAAGATTTCTCCTTTGATTTGCATGCATCATCTCTGAAAAAAGAGAGATGGATGACTTATCCAACCCTTGAGTATTATTTTCTATTTTAATATATATATATATACACACACATACATACATACATACATACATATAGCATATCTATAGGGAACCTCCCCTTGATGAGCTGAGAGATTAGTCCCCTTTTGATGTGGTAAACCTACACATTTGGCTGACCAATCTTCCTACTTTGGATGATCAGACCTATTTTGTTTATCAGTACGCTGATCGACAAAATAATCAACCAACACAATGTAAACCATATTTTAAGTTTTTGTGAAGAGTAAAATCCTATTATTAGGTCTTATAACATTGAGAGTGACTCAATAATTCTATTAAAATCCTAAGAAATCTAGATGTTGAATAATCTTAAGAAGATGTGATAAGATCTATGTTAAAGTCACGAAAACTTTATATTCTCTTTACTAAGTAAGGCTAAAAGTTACTCACAAAGTTAAAAGATTCTTAATAGAATGGGAATAACCATATGAAAGTATCTAAGGTTTGATATAGTAAAAAGGATTCATTTAAGAAGATTTCAAAGTTACTATAAAACAAGATAATCCTCGAGGGATAATTATTGATAAGGTAGCTTTGAGATTGTTTGAAAGAATCTTGGATGGGCTAATTAAAATAAGTCATGAAGAATTGAGTCTTATACAATTTTTATTAATATCATAACTTCTTAAAATTATAAAATTAAATCCTTGAAGGAAACTACAGACCTGTTCTAATCAAGAAGACCTATAATAGTAAGGAAGACCTATACCAATAAAGGAATTGGTATAGGATAAAGGTATATAATAAGTTGATTATGTGTTTCCTAGGATTAGTATAAGGTAAATTTTTAAATAATAAATTTTTAAGTTTATTTGCATTAGGTAAAGATAAATTTTTTGATTTATTTGAATATTGTGAAAGGTCTTAACAAATTTTACATGTACAAATAGTACATTAAAAGTGAGTTTTGAGTTAATAATTACCTATAAGACCTAGTGCAAGAGACCTAGAAGAAGTATAATTTCATCATTATGACTTATCCATCATATTAAATTTTACCTCTTTCAATTTTTTACCTAGAAAAGGGAGTTCACTAGGTCTTCTTCACTATATGTTTGTCTTGTCTTGAAAAGGACTATCTTGTTCTTGAATTTAATATTGAAATAATATTTGATCAAATTAAGCTTCCTTATGACTTACAAGGATTATTTTAATATCATTAGTTCTATATAATTTTATACATAACCTTAAATCTCACTATAAATTAATCTTTTAAAAAAGGCTAAACACACACTATTTTAGACCTTATTTCATGTTTGTCAGCTTATGATAAAAATTGGGGTCACAAGGTCTTCAAAGTCTTGTTAATAAAATAGGATTTAGACTTTTTGATTGATTACAATTACTAAATCAGAAATTTTAATATTATTTTAATAGGTTATTATACTCCTAACAAATTTATAACCCAAAAATACACCTTCACGCTTCATTGTGTTATCTTCTCTAAGACAACAAAACAAAATAGGGTTCTCTCTAGGACTATTTTTAAGGTATATCACCTTATTGGTTTGTAATATAAATAATAAATCTGAACCATATTGACTTTAAAGGATTATCATATCCCTAAATATGTTTTCTAATTAATATAAACAACTCTCTCCTTTCATTGAATTGGTTCTTTACCAAAATACAAGGAACAAGGGTTTTAGACTTATATACATGTCTATATACCAAGATTTAACTGTATATTCCTATATAGACCTCAAAAAAACTTTAAACCTCTTATAAAACCTCAAGGAAGTTATATTATAAACTTTTAATAAGTTTCACAATATTTTTGGGGTTAAATTTCAAGTGATGATAGTTATAGTTGATGCACCTAGAGCCTTATTCTTTCTAGGCTAGTACCCTGCTCAACTAGAGTTTTAAACCAATTATAAATACTTTACCAAAATAATTTATTAGTTATAATGGATTATCATATCCCTAAAAGTTTCATTTTATTTAAGTAACATGTTTCTCTCTTACTTAGGTTTTAGTTTTTTTAGGGATAATTGAAAACATAAGGTTTTAGGCCTAATCTGTAGGCCTGTAGTAATTTTTTTTGAAATAACCTAAGTTATATGAACCTATAGAAAATTAAACCAATTTAAACACATTTAAAACATATTACCGCACATTTTTACAAATTTTTAACTTATTTTAACATTTATTTTTTAATTTATGGAGTTTTTATGTTCTAAACCCTAGTTTAGAAGTTTTAAGATTGTGTCAAAATAACAAGTATGAATACCATGAACATTTATATTTTGAAGATTGTATTGGAGACTTTAGGTTGGGGGAAGACTATTCAAAACCCTCATATATCCCTATCACTTACTATTATCCCTTAATCAATCTTCAAATGTGATAAAAGACCATTTTTTAATTATCAAACATTGTGTACTACCTTTCCAAACCTGCAACTTCAAGAACATAATAACTATGAAAAAATAATACTTCAAGGCAACATCAAAACTAAACTACAAGTAATACAATATTGGTGTTGAAATAAAAACCTCAATAAAGTAGGTTTTCATTTACTATAGTATAGATTGAGTTACAATATTTATTGATAAAACTTTGTCTTAAGATATTATTCTCCTTTATTTGTTTTCTTGAAGTTTGGTTACAGGTGGTTATTAACCTTTAAGAACACATTCTTGGCATCTGAGTATGCCCAATTAGGAGATAGAACACTTGTTATAGCCTCAAGATGACATTTCCCTATATGTAAGATGTAAGTTTCAGTTGGATATCTCTATGTTTAGGGCCTCATAGATGAAAATTAGCATCTCCACAACATTAAGGTTGGTTATTAACTGTTAGGTTGTGGACCTAAAAGCTTCACCAGGATGTGAACAGGAGGAGTTGTTAAAGTGTCACAGTAACTAGTGTTGGTTAGGACAACTGACATCGGTCAGGGGTTGATAGGAAGCTACCAACATCGGTCAGAGATCGGCCAACGTCGGTCACCTCCAAACAGACAGGGACTGACGTCGATCGCCTGTGCGATTCCAGAACTACAAGTTGATGAAATGTTAGTTTAGAGAACCAGTTGTTTGCATGTAAAAGACTATTTTTGGTCTTGAGTTGCATGTCTAATTACTGTAATTAAGAAAGTCTAATTATTATATGCATGAGATCTATATAATAGACTCATGGACTGTATTGTAAAAGTGTGCTAGAAAGCCATTGTGCTTGTAGAGAGAGCAAGAGTAGCTCCTCCTAGTTCCAAAGGGGTGCTGAGTGTGTTGATTAGGGAGAGTTATAGGTTGTGCAAGTTCTGGTAGAAGATCCACTAGGGTATTGGTTGAAGAATCATAAGGACTTGGTGAGGCAAGGACAAGGGTTCTTCAGGGTGTAGAGATATCTACAAGGTAAGTAAGGTCTATTGATTTGCAGGTTGTTGCAAGAGAAGGGAGATCTACTTGGAGTATGGTTGTGTAGTTGGTGTATTGGCAGCATTGTTACTGACTGGTGGAGGTGAACAACAACTCTATGTTTGAGTTGATTGTTGTGACTGTGATTGAGAGGGTGAACTATTGAAGGAGAATTACTGGTGAGCCCTAGAAGTGTGGGAGCTCTAGAGGTGTGAGAAGTGTGTCATCTTCTTTATTGTATTTTCTTCTAAATGAGTATTAATATAATTGGGTATTGTCTCTCATATTTTGTGTTGTTTCATATTTCTAGTTACTTATTCATTCTGGTTAAATTTCATGTTTAGTTGCTTATACAACAAAGGTAATCATGTGTGCCCTTAGTGGGTAGTAGGATTCTGACAAGTAGTGTCAGAGCTTTATGGAATCTAGGTCCTATCAATTGGTATCAGAGCGTGGTTAAGTACACTAACAGGTGGTCAGAGTGTGTTAAGTTTTTTGTTGATTACAGGTCATTCTCAGGGGTTTCAAATTGAGTAGGAGTATAGTAATGGCAGAAGAAAGTAAGCTACGAATGGAGAAACTGAATAACATGAATGGTCAATTACAGATTGATGGAAAGAAAGAGTAGGTAAAGAAAGATTGTTGGTTGGTAGAAGATTAGCATGAAAAAAAGGAAGAAGTAGATGTTGTAGGTGATGTTGCACAGGATGCTCTGGATAAAGTAGAATCTTGGTTTATAGATTCTGTTGCCTCTTTCCATGCAGCCTGAAATAGAGCATATTTTCATGAGTATGTCCAGGGAGACTTTGGAGAGATTTATTTAGGGGCTGGTGAGCCTTGTCAAATTATTGACGAAGGGAAAGTGAAGCTAAAATTGTAGATGGGCAACACATGGGTGTTGGAGGAGGTCATGCAGGTACCAGTCTTGGAGATGAGTCTAATTTCTTCAGGAAAGTTGGGTAAATAGAGATGCACAGTAACTCTCACAGTGGATACACTTGAATTAGACGATGGTAAGAAAGTAGGTATCCTTTATCTATCTACTTATATTATTGATTCACCTTCTGTTGCAGAGATGTGGCTTTGTAGGCTTGGTCACATATGTAAGAAGGGAATGCATGTTCTTAAGCAGAAGATAGATATCTTTGACAAACTTAAGAATTGGAAAGCCTTGGTGTTCATGGAGGAGATGATGGATAGAGATTAGTTGAAGGGACTGAATTATTCTGAGCAGCGCTATGTTAATTTGGATAGGGTTTTGATCCAAGGTGAGCTCATAGGTAAAAAGTCATCACTCACAGGAGAACACAGTTACCAACATCAGTCAGGTGGAACCAACGTCAAATAAATAGGTACCAACATCAGTCATGTGTAGACCAGTAGAGTCAGTAGTGTTAGGTAAGAACTGACATCAGCAAATAGGTCAGTCGCATGGAACCGACATCAGTCAAGTGCAGACTAAGAGATGGCTGAGATCGGTCACTAGAATGGATGTTGGGCAGATAGCTAGCTGTCAAGGAGTCTCAAACACCCATATGGAGGACTGAAAGGGTAAGAGAACCTCATATTCATTGTTCACCTTCTTTATTACTTGTTGCTTATTGATGGTCAAGAACCAGGAATATGTGAAGAGGCAATGTAGGTAGAATCCAGGAAACAGTGGGAGCATGGCATGAATTCTTTGGAAGAGAACCAAGTGGGAGTTTTTGGTAGATTTCCCAGTCGAGATAAAAGCACTAACAGATGAATGGATTCCTAGGTTAGAGAAGAGAGTGGATGGACATGTGAGATGGAAGACTAGGGCATATGGTCTTGAGCAAGCTGCAGGGCAATGGAGGTTTGACAGGGATATGACTAAGCATGGCTTTAGTCAAGGTCAATGTGACCATTATGTTTTCCTTTACTAGGTTGGATGATGATTTCAACATTATCCTATAACTGTTGTGTGGTTGCTTGTTGCAGGGTTACACACGCAGGGAGTTTCTGAGCTAAAGGTAAAGTTAGTTCAGAGGTATGTCACGAAGAATTTAGGAGCAGCGGAATTCTTTGGCATAAGAGACATGGAAGATCATAGGTTGATTTTGTCTCAAGTGGGAGCTGATGTGAAGAAGGTGTTGGCAGGGTCCAATATGTAGGATGTAGAATTGGTAAGCACACTAAGGGCTAGATAGTTCAAGCTGAGCTTAGAACAGTGTTCGAAATCACATGAGGTCTGGTGTAGACCTGAGTTTTCCCAAGCAATGGGAGTTGTCAGAGAGTTCATAACCAATTCATGGAAGAAGCACTAGAGAGTAGTTCAGTGGATTCTCAGGTATCTGAGAGGGACCAGCAATAGGGATTCATGCTATGTAGGGCCAAGGTCTTCACTACATGGGTTTGTAGGTTTGGATGTGGTAGGTTACTTAGATGACAGGAGATGCACCATAGGTTGTGTGGTGGTTGGTCTTCAAGATTGAACTTGAAGAGGGATACTAGCTAGGAAATGAATTAGATGAAGGTACAGGTATAGGTATAAGTGCAGCTATTTATCTCCAAGTGGGAGATTGTTAGGTTGTGGAGCTAAAAGCTTCACCAGGATGCAAACAAGAGGAGTTGTTGAAGTGTCACAGTAACTGGCGTCAGTCAGGACAACTGATGTCAGTCAGGGGTTGACAGGAAGCTGTCGACATCGGTCAGAGATTGGCCGATGTCGGTAACCTCCAGATAGATAGGGACCAACATCAGTCATGTGTGTGGTTCCAGAACTATGAGTTGATGAACTGTTAGTTTAACAAACCAGTTGTTTGCATGTAAAAGACTATTTTTGGTCTTGAGTTACGTGTTTAATTATTGTAATTAAGAAAGTCTAATTATTATATGCATGAGATCTATATAATAGACTCATGGGCTGTATTGTAAAAGTGTGCTAGAAAGCCATTGTGCTTGTAGAGAGAGCAAGAGTAGCTCCTCCTAGTTCCAAAGGGGTGATGAGTGTGTTGATCAGGGAGAGTTACAGGTTATGCAAGTTCTGGTAGAAGATCCACTGGGGTACTGGTTGAAGAATCATAAGGACTTGGTGAGGCAAGGACAAGGGTTCTTCAGGGTGTAGAGATATCTACAAGGTAAGTAAGGTCTATTGATTTGCAGGTTGTTGCAAGAGAAGGGAGATCTACTTGGAGTATGGTTGTGTACTTGGTGTATTGGCAGCGTTGTTACTGATTGGTGGAGATGAACAACTCTATGTTTGAGTTGATTGTTGTGACCATGATTGAGAGAGTGAACTATTGAAGGAGAATTACTGGTGAGCCCTAGAAGTGTGGGAGCTCTAGAGGTGTGAGAATAAGTGTGGCATCTTCTTTATTGTATTTTCTTCTGAATGAGTATTAATACAATTGGGTATTATCTCTCATATTCTGTGTTGTTTCATATTTCTAGTTACTTATTCATTCTGGTTAAATTTTGCGTTTAGTTGCTTATACAACAAAGGTAATCATGTGTGCCCTTAGTGGGCAGTAGGATTCTGACAAGTAGTGTCAGAGCTTTTTGGAATCTAGGTCCTATCATTAACCTCTAAGAACAAATTATTGGCATATGAGTATGCTTGGTTAGGATACAAAACACCCATTCTAGACTCAAGATGATATTTCCCTAGATGCAAGATGCAAGTTACAATTAAATATCTCTATTTTTGGGGCCTCATGGTTGAAAGTTGGCATCACCACCATGTTGGGGGTGGTGATTAGACTCTATGACCACATTATTTTCATATTATTACCCCTATTAGGAGATGAATCACCTGTTTCAGCCTTAAGATGACATTTCCCTATAAGGTAAAATTATTATTTTTGGTAAACTTTAGACATGCATAAAACTAAAATCATAAGTAGTATCCATAAAATAAAAGAATGATCATGTTCATGTTTAAGTCCTATGCATTCATCCTAAATACCTTATATATCAAATCATTGACAAAATCATGGCAGATGATTCAGTGATTAGTCCTAAAATGTAACTTTTATGTAGTTAAGAGACAAGGTCTTTACTTCTAATATAAATTTCCACTTATAGGACCTGCAATTTAAAATACATCACTTTTAACACCTCAATATGTGAAATTTACATGTGTTCCTACTACCATAGACATGGAATACATGCAGATACTTTTTTGTAATAATTTTTGCCTTGAGCAACATTGAAAAGAAATGTTGCTAAGATGTAAACCATAGTTGGAGATATATATTTATGGGGCCTTGTGTCTAAAAAATAAAATATCCACCATTTTTGGGGTGGTTATTAATCTATATGACCAAATTATTGGCATTCAAGTATGTCCAATCAGGAGATAGAGAACCCATTCTGGCCTCAAGTTGATATTTCTCTTGATGCAAGATGCAAGCCAGAGTTGGAGATCTCTATCTCTAAGGCATCATGGATGAAAAATGAAACTTACACCAAGTCAAGACTAATGATTAACCTTTAGGACCATATTTTTGTCATTTGAGTATGCTTGGTTGGGATAGGTAGCACTTGTTCTAGCCTTAAGATGACATTTCCCTATAAGGCAAAATCATTATTTTTTAGGCAAATTTTGGGTAGGTGTAAAATAGAAATCATAAGTGGTATCCATGAATTGAAAGAATGGTCATACATGTGTTAAATTACTCTAATTTCACCCTAATTACTTAGGTCAAAAATCATCGATGAAATCATGGTAGGGGATTCAATGATCAGTCTTAAAATATAGGTTTTATGTAGTTTAGAGAGAGGGTCTTTACCTTCAATAGACATTTCTAATTTTTGGAGTTATACTTTGAAATAAATCACTTTTAATACCTTGAGATATTAAATTTACATGTGTTCTAACTTCCACAACCTCAAAATCCACATAGATACCCTATTTTGAAACAATTTTGACCTTGAGTAACATTGTCAAGAAATGTTATCAAGATGCAAGTTATAGTTTGATATCTCTATCTCTAGGGCCTTGTGACTAAAAAATATCATGTCCACCATGTTAAGGTTGGTTATTAACTTATAATACGACATTATTTGCATTTGAGTATGCTTAGTTAGGATACAGAGCACCTATCTTATCCCCAAGGTGACTTCCTTATATGCAAGATGCAAGTTGCAGTTAGATATCTCTATCTCTAGAGCCTTATGGATGAAAATTGGCATCACCACCACATCAAGGGTGTAAATTAACCTCTATTAATACATTATTATCATCTGAGTATTCTTAGTTAGGATACAGAGCACCCATCTCAGGGCATTTCCCTATAAGGTAAAATTATTATTTTTTAGGAAAACTTTGGATATGTGTAAAATAAAAACTATAAGTTCTATCCATGAAATGAAAGAATGGTCATGTGAATTTATAATTATTATACTTTAAAATAAAATACATGAAATTTTAAATCATTGATGAACTCATGGTAAATGACTTACTGATCAATCATAAAATTCAACTTTTATGTAGTTAAGAGAAAGGGTTTTTGCCTCCAATAGACATTTTTACTTTTGAGACTTCTGATTCAAAATCCATCACTTCCAACACCTAAAAATTTGAAATGTACATGTTTTCCCACTATCATATACTCATAATCCATGTGAATACCCTTCTTTACAATAATTTTGGCCTTGAGTAACATTGACAAGAAATATTGTCAAGATGCAAGCTGCATGTGGAGATCTCTATCTCTAGAGCCACATGATTCAAAATTGACATTGACACCACATCAGGGGTGGTGATTAACATATAATAATCCATTATTTTCATCTAAATATGCTTTATTAGGAGATGGATCACATGTTCTAACCTCAAGATCACATTTACCTAATTAAGGTAAAATAATCAATCATCTAAATGAACCAAAAGTTAATCTTAGCTTTAATAATATGTAATTATCTACTAACAGTGCCGACCACATGAATGTGGAAGATAATTTGACACCACTAACCTATAAAAAATATGTTAATCTATAATTAAATTAAAATTCATATATAATACCTAAGAAATAAATAAAATTTGATAAAAATAAACACATTTGCATTTGAGAAGTCAACATCCTTGGGAGTTCAATTTAAGGAACCACTAGGATTGACTCTATTATTTATAGTAGAAATAATTTATTCATAATCAAATTCACAAACCTTCCATAGAGTCCTTTTTAATAACATACCTGATATTTATGCAACTCAACATTTATTTTAAGAAGCAAATTTGAATGGTGGAACATCTTCCTATGTACTTCGTAATCTTCAAACAACCATACATTTGAATTTTTGATAGGATAACATCGAAGCCAAGTTCCAATAACTACCACAGACCTAATGGGATAGTCAATTTTTCCCCATTTGTGACTGTAGAAGTTAGTTTCTATTTTTACTCTACACACCAGCACAAGTAGTAGTCTATCCCATCCTTATTATCCTCATCTACAATCACTACGTAAACATGTTCTACATCACAAAACAAAACATGATTTAATAACATGATCTAATAATATATTTACCAAATTTAGTACATGAGACACATGTTAAATATATATTGTACCTAGTTTCACTAGATCAGATACATGGTCAAAGTCATGTGATGATGTTAACTCTATAAGTTATAATGATATTGGAACCTAATATGTGTAAATTGGAACTATAGGCCTAAAAATCCATTCATCCACCCATTCTTGTGACTCACACTCATTCCAAATAAATTCAATGCATGCAGAACAAAATCATGCCATGTGACTCATATGAATAATTCAATAACCTATGTTTGAGATACGAAACAAGTGTAACTCACTAAATATTGTTACTATCATATAATATTAATGGTTTTCCAATTATTCATCCTCCATCAACCATAAATATCTTCAAACAATGGACTTTTATTGAGCACCATGGCCCATATTTTCATTACAACATTCAATTTTTTTTTTTGCATCTGTCAAATTAGTGACTTCTTCAAACTTTAACTTCTCTCTTAGAAGTGCTCTATTTACACATGCTCTTGCATCATAATTCTTCCCTTTTCCATGGCCTACTTTAGTGAAACTCTAAATATGTTTTAAACTAGTGGTCACATGCATCTTTCTCAACTAGTAGAACGTTTGTGCATTCTTAAATTGTGACATATAGTTATTTGAACAAATATAATGTTGATTGAAATTAGTGTTAATTTCACTCAAATTTCCATAAAATATATAAAAATAGCCTTAGTAATCACTGACATATAATTATTAATCCCTTAATATTTTTTTATCATACTCTGTATTGTCAAAGGAATGCATGAATGTTATATGCATAAAAAGGGAAACCTATATTGAATTGTAGTATTGTGACTAGAACCTCTCTTTGTGGTTGTAATGTTTAATTATATACAAATTCAACTACTAAAACAATAATACCAAGTGATAATGTGTCCTTATGTAGCTTGAATTATACATCTAGAGATCAAGCTCTGTGTGTGTGCCTTACATATTCATATACAATTTCCTCCATGAATTTGTCTGTAAATTTGGAAACATGTATTTGTTTTATAACAAGCTCACACCTTTTAGATCCATTTCCATATTTTAATTTATATGTCATAGATTTATATTTACTAAAACCAACCAATTATTTTCCAATTCTATGTGTACTCTCTTCATGGGTATAATTTTTCAATTTTGGCAATCCACTATAAATGCTACAAGTTCTATCCAAACATGCCCTTTTATAGAAAATTATCCATCTAGTCTTTCAAAAAAATGATTGGAATATTTACCCTTGCTAATTTTGGTGGGGATTCCACTCCATACTCCTTCAAAATCTTATCAGTATGTAAAATACAATGAACATGATGAAAAATATCATAATGTATCTAAAACTCAACATTTTATCTACAACAAGTAGTGCATGTGTGATTAATTTTCACATAGAAGGGTTTGGACATTTCAAAATATTTTTGACTATTATAAATATGTAAATATCTTTTAAAAAAATAAGTTACAATTGTGTCTGAGTCATATAAAAAAATAGGTTATGGTTCCAACTCTTATTTTCAATACGTCTCTAATATTAGGTGAACCCTTGTGTTATCTTTCAAAAATTATATAAGTAAATATTTTAGGGAATCGGTTATAACCTTGTCTTTCTATGGGAGTCTACCAAAGAATTCCCACAAGTCATTGTTACAGTAAACATCAAGTCTTTTACATATCCTAATTGATTTCAATAGTGTTTTTATATTTATGTGTAATGCTCGACTTGTTTATCTAATCATTTTTTTATTTATTGTTTGACAACTTACCAAACAATTTGTAATAATGTGTCAAGTATCATTACCATATTTGGTTTATTTATTCACACCTATTTGATGGTATTCATTACAAAATATATATATATTTTTTCCTTGTTTACACCATCAATATTAGATGTTCTTAATCCTAAGGTGTTCATTATAGGTCTCATATTAAGAACTTTCATCAATGTAACAAATAATTAGCATCTTTGAGTTAAATTTAATTTTAAAAGTGTAAGTCCCAAATTATTTTAGTGTATCTTCACATATGGCACTCGGACATTTTTTTAGGCATTGGTTTCAAAATATTTTTATCAATTTCAATTAAATACATGTGTATTCTTTCCAAAATCCTAGGAGGTGTTCTTAGTGGTAAATTTTATTGATTTCATGTTTCCATATTATTTTCTTCATTACTAATTTCTTCATTCAACAGATTTCCCATATTATTTTCTTGATTGTTACTTTCACCAATCGATGTTTCTATGTAATTTACATCATCATGCATACTATCATCATCAATAAAAATAAAAACCATAAGATTTGAATTTGGACTTAAATTATAACTTGGTATACTATTATAATTCACAATTTTCCTTTCAAAATTTGTTATACTATCATTGTTTATTTCATAATTACTTGTGGCATTCAATTTATTAGGGATAATATACTTGCACAAATTTTTTACATTCACTTCCTTTTTTTCCCTCTACACTTTTAATTCCTTTGGAGTTTTATGCTCTAAATTCTTATTCTTTCTATTACAAAATCCATCACCCACGATTATACAATGTTGTCAACTTTTAAGGGTGGGGATGACAATCCAACTATTTAAAAATAGACAGGCATGATGTGTAGTACCAAGTAGGGACAATGATCAAATTATTAAAAAATAGACTTGAAATCTTTAGTCAACCATGAGTAGATAATTTTTTCTAATTTTGAGGGTGGGAACATACATAAAATTAGTAAAAACTAGACTTATACTATGCAGAACAAAACAAATCAGAGTCTACACGAGATAAAACTCTTGATGTAAAAAAAATGGTGTTAAATATACATGTTCTTTTTTTAGTAGAATCAAAATTGTGTATACGATATTAGAAGCATTCCAAAAAACCCCTAAACTTAAACCCTTAACACTAAAACCTTGATCTCTTAGACCTTATACCCTCGAACATAAAACCTAATCACTAAACCCCAAGCTGTAAAAACCCTAAACCCTAAATCATTAACTCTTAAAACCCTAAAACAATCATCTGAGACCCACTTAACATCATTTACACTAAGAATTAGGTTCACATTGCTCAATTTGGCCCAAATCACACCATTAATTACCCTAATTGACTAATTCACTCATTTTATGATGACATGGGGGCTAATCGAACCCAAAAACACATTTTGTTCATAAATAGGTTTGAACAACTCAAATTATCCTCAATTACATTCATGGTTGGACCCTAAACCTTAAACCCTATACCCTAAACCTTAAACCCTATAAGTTGAACCTAAACCCTAATACCTAAACCCTAAGCCATATAAACTATAAACCATAAATTGTAAACTCTTAAAACCTTAAACTAATAATTTGAGACCCAATTACCATCATTTAGACAAATAATTAGTTTTATAGGGATAAATTTGGTCTAAATTGCACCATTAATTTCCCTAATTGACTAAATCAGTCAATATGTGATGACATGGGGGATAATTGAACCCAAAAACACATTCTCTACTCACAAATAGGTTTAATGAACTCAAGTTACTATCAATTACCTTCACGCTTGGACCTTAAACCCTACACCCATACCCTAAACCTTAAAACCTAAGCCCTAAGCCATAAAACCTAAACCTTAAGCCCTAGAAACCCTAAACCATAAACTCTTAAAACACTAAACCAATCATTTGACCCCCAATTACCATTATTTAGTCTAATAATTAGTTTCACGTGGATAAATGTGGCCCAAATCACACCACTAACTACCCAAATTGACTAATTTTATTAATTTGTGATGACATGAGGGATAAGAAAACCTAAAAACACATTATGTGCTCACAAATAGGTTCAATAAACTCAAATTATCCTTAATTGCCTTCGTTCTTGGGAATTAAACCCTACACCCTATACCCTAAACCTAAAACCCTAATCCTTAAACCATAAACATTATATCCTAAATTATAAATCCCTAGCCCTAAACTCTAATCCTTAAGCTTTAAACCCTATAACCTATACCTTAAACCTTAAACTCTAATCCTTAAACCCTAATCCCTAGAAACCCTAAAAACTAAATTATAAATTCCTAAAACCTTAAACCAATCGTTTGATACCTAATTACCAACATTTAGACTAAGAATTTGAATTATAGGGATAAATTTGGCCCAAATCATACCATTAGCTAACCCAATTGACTCTTAGAGTATGTATTCTCATGTTTGTCAGGTGCATTATTTAGCATTATTTAACACTATTTGTGGTTTTATCCCACATTGGTTAGATTAGCTAGGTTGCAATTTTGCCTTGCCTATATAATTAAGTGATTTGTATTAGCTTATCATTCATATTCTCATAATTAGAATATACATTTGGATTTACTTTGTGATGCATTCCATTTGTCTGCATATATTTTGATGTTCTTGTTAAGAACTCTTATGATCTTGGCCTCATAGAACGTTTTTACCATTCCTAACATGGTACCAGATCCTTGAAGAAGTTATTACAATCCTTAGGTTGTAAATTCAAAGGGAAGATCTTCATGCCTCTTGTAGATTTTTTGAAGTTTTTTTGAAAATTTTGAAGTTTTTCATTATTTTGAGGCAATGAAAGAGAATAAACAAGGCATTAGATTTGTTTATTTATTTTAGATCTAGCCTTAGCACTTTTATTTTGATTCTAAGATCTAATGTATTGCATTTTTGTCTAAAGAGAAGCTTGGCATCATAATATTTGTTTTTAGCATTAAGATCTAGTTTTGGCATAGGCTTTCTTGAGATCTAATTAAGAAATTTTCTCTATTATTTGAGTGGCCATTAAGAATGTTTTTGGATTTGCCATTAGAACTTTGTTTTAGAGTTTATTTTTTACAAAAAAAAGGGAGTTGAAATCTACAAATTTATAAGCCTTCCATCGTAAAAGACATAATTCCAATGCCACTACTTCTATAAATTTATGTCTATGCTTCCAATGCCTCCTACTGCAAGTTTTTTATTTAACTTTATTCTTACCTTGCCATCAAGTTTTTTATAACTACTAGGCATTGTAAAAAAAGAGTAACAATATTGTCTTTGGCATCATTCTCCAATTTGGGCTTTTTTCCTAGTATATGGCACTACCCTTTTTTTGTCCTATATGCCATTTTAAGATTCACGTGGGAGAGAAGTAACATTTTTATTCTGGGAGGAGGGAGCTCTGCATTATTCTCCAAAGATAGGCATTGAAGTTTCCACTTAGATCTAGTATGTTGGAGTTTATTTAGAATAATAGATCTAATATTTATTTAGGGTGACCCTCCTGGAGTTTGTTTGTTTTTAGATCTAGATGCTAATGCCATATTGCTAAAGAGGCCTCCTTATTTTTTATAAGAGATTAAAATTCCTCATATGATCTTGATGTTGTAGACTTGCATTGAGTTTGGTACTGCATTGGAGGTGTCTAGGAGAGCATATTGACACTAGAAAAGGAGAGAAATATGATCTTTCCTTGCAAGATTTCATCAAATTTGTCATTGGATCCTTTGGAAGGTGCCAAATATCATTATTTTCACATGGAATCTTTCTTTTCCAGCAAGTTTTGACTTGGATATGCCTGTGAAGCCCACAAAAAATTATCTCCACCTTCTTCTCTTTTCAAAGCTATAAAAACTTTATTTTTTGTGTAAAACGCTATATTTTTTTGCTTAAAGAGAGAATAAAACTTAATTTCACACTTCCTGAGGTAACCTAGAAAAAAATAATCACTTCTATTGATTTTTCTAAGTCCATGGTGAAATTTAGATTCTAACAAGTGGTTGCACACCTATATTCTTTTTCTGATTTGGCCTCTAAAACTAAATCATGGTGTTTTTTAATTATTTTTGACACATTTTACAGCAAATTAAAACACCAATAACTTTTGAATGATAACTCATATTTGAGTTATATTTTTTTTTCAAAAGTGCATGTTTTTCAATTATCCATCATGTGGTGTCATCATATTATAAAAATTTACTACTTTTATAAATAGCCAAATTGGAGGGGGGGAGACGTCATCTAATACATCTTTTGGGGGGTTGTCTCGATGATGATTTTTATGCACCCATTGTATTATTTATAATCTTGGTGATTGGTTGGCATGGAATCTACATTTGGAATTGACCATTGCGAGCCTTTAACAACACAAAATTACCACACATGGTGACCTAGAATAGAGACAATCATTAAGCGCAAAGGATTATGGTCCCTAATGAATGAAACACAACCACAGTTCACAAGGGAATATGAGAAAATTTAGCATCAGTGTAAGTTTGAATAATGTATGGATTTAAATAGGAGTTATGTGAGTGATAGTCTTCTATTTCACTTTGATGGGTGTGACACTGCATTAAAATTTGGACTAAGTTACAAGGCTTGATCAAGAAGGTAGACCACTTGCAAGCTATATAACTTGAAGTAGGGCTCACTTCACTAAATCCAAATGACTTTGATTCTATTGTATATTATCTTATAAATTTCAATCATTTACTGACATATCTTAAGGGGAGTGGTCGAGATAAAAAGGATGAAGAGTATGTCTACTTAATATTTTCTAAGTTGAGTGGCCTTTTCTAAATTTTTACATCTACTTTTTTCTCTATTATGGATACCTTAGGTACTACATTTCAAATGCTTGGTCTTGAGTTATTTTGTGAGAGACTCACTAGGGAGGAATCCAAATTGTCTCACCTTGAGTCTTCCACTTCACATAAAGCATTAGTGGCATCACATCCTAAGTCTAAAGGAAAATCTAAGCTTAAAAATAAAAAACTCCTCCTCCACCTGAAAATGCATCTAATACCCCCAAGACCAATGCACCTAAGCCCAAAAACACTTCTACATATAAACCCAAGTATAAGTCTAACCTATCTAGCTCATATTGTGGGGGGACTAATCATGAATGTGATCTAAGAATTTGACTCAAGAGAGGATGGTTAGTATGGTGTTAGTTCCAAAATGAAAACAAAACAAAATAAACACACTAATAACATAACATCTCTAGGCCTAGACACTAGGGAGATCTTAGTTAACAAAAGCAAATGAAAAACACAACTAAAAATCAAGGAATGAAAATTCAATAATTCCTTCACCTTCCTTTTATGCTCTAAATGCATTTATAGTGGTGGATTTCTCAACTTGTGCTCATGAAGTCATTGGAAATGGAAGCTTGGCTACCTCCATCTCTCCTTGGCACCTTTGGCTTGTGGCTTGTCTTGGCTTGGAATTAATTTGGCATGGTAATGCTAGTTTCATGAAACTTTTATAACCATTTGAGCATTATAAATTTTCATAATCAAGACTTTTTTTTGATGTAGTGAGGCCTCCTATTTATATATTTTTACAAATGTCTAGAATCAACCTGAACCATCCATCCTGAGAATGAGATGTGTGGTTGAAGATTAATTCAATTTTTATAATTAAGTTTGTAATTATACTCATCATGACATTAGAAGAAGGGGTAATTAATAGGCATTGATGGCATCATGGAAGGCATCAATGAGTTATGGAAAGCATGAACCCTGATATTTGTGGCATTTATGGCCGAGATATGTATTCCCAAGAAATTAGGTCACCTGATCATGCAAATATTCAACATTCATTTTGAAAACAATTTATTCAACAATTTTTCATGGAATTATTAATTATGCCTTGATTTGGGTTAATTATCTCTTAAGAATGATTAAGTACATTATGCACAAATTACCCAAAATGATCAGAATGCCTTGTTATTAGTCAAAAATATGACTAGATTAGAATTAGAAGTCAATGTCAGATGTGTTAGAACCATATTCCAATTTAGGATGTTATCAAAAAAAAAAATAATGAAGGCACATGTCTCATGTAAGAGATTTGATAGGAAAGAGCAATCTAGATCACCCAGGTTCAAATTTGGCATTTTGACTAGGAATGATCTGATCAAAGTTAGCTAGCCCATAAACTTCATTGCCCTATTTAGGGATACCCTGGTCAAAATCGGCACTCGAATATGTTAGTTTCACATCATTTAGCATGTTTAAGTTTTTTTAGGCCAAATTATGTGTTTTGAGTGGAAATTAGCCAAAAGCATGATTAGAGGTTATTGGTGGCCAGATTTAGATGTCTACAATGAAGAGTCTAGTTGTTTCAAGAGAATTCAAGCCTAAGAGGATGTCATTAGGAAACAAAAGATCTCTATCTCCTCTCCTTCTCATCTCATGAGCATGGGAAAGCACTTAATTTTTTTTAGAAGATCATCATTACCTATTTTTGATAGTTGGATTATAGATTCTGGTGCTTTACATCATATGACTTCTTCCAAAGAGTCCTTTTCATCTCTTAGTTTGAGTTACACTTCCAACATTGAGGTTGGTTATTTTTCCTTCATTTTTGTTAAGGGGAAGAGTGATATATAGTTATATGGTGACTACATCAATGATACACTATATGTTCTAGACATTGCTACCAATCTACTTTGAGTGTATCAGATTTGTCATTTTGGTTAGGGCAAGACTATGACTTTCACATCACAGGGTGCTAAAGTTCAAACTTCATTAGAGCCACACACTCATTACACAGGGTATTTTTAATAATAGTTCTCAACTTTACTATTTTCAAGGTTTTGATGATACTCCTCCTCTAGGGACATGTTTAGTTTTTCATGCTGATTCTGAGAGTCAACTTTGAAGTGAGAGATTTATATACTTGAACTACAAATATTTGAAGGAGTTGAGCAATAACATCATGGTAGAGGGTCTTCCTATAGTTTCATGTCTTTATGGAGTTTGCCTTGATTGTGCATCAGGGAAATAACACCACAATCCATTTCCTAAGGGGATGTCCATGAGAGCTTCTTCACCACTTGAGCTTATACACAATGATTTTATGGTCTTTCCTACTCCTTTAAATGGAGGTAAGCATGCAATTACCTTCATTGATAATTTATCAAGGTGTACTTAGGTTTACTTTCTAAAGTACAAGAGTGATGCCTTTGCTAAATTCAAATTCTTTAAGGCTTTGATTTAGAAATAGTCATCAAGTTGCATCAAGAAGCTTCATAAAATTAATGAAGGGTACTACTTCATTCGAGATTTCACTAATTTTTTAACATCCTGTTGTATTGTTCACTAGCATTATATTGTACATACTCCATAATAGAAGGGATTAGTAGAGAGGAAGAACCAAACTTTGAAGGAGATGGCTAAATGCATGATGCATTCATGGGATTTACCTCTTATCTATTAGGCAGAGGCAGTTAGTTATGAGAACTATATTTAGAACTATACACCACATCAAGCATTTGAGCATATTACTCTGAAAGAGGCTTGGTCTTGATCCAAGCCTGATGTCTCATTTTTTCGAGTCTTTGGTAGCCTTTCTTGGGCATTTGTACCAAAGAAGAAAAGGAAAGAATTAGATAAGAAGAGAAAACCTTTGGTTTTTGTAGGTTATTATGAGGACATGAGAGCTTATCATCTTCTAGAACTTGATACTCATGATTTTCATTTTTAAACACATGTATAGTTTGATGAGCATTTCACATCTCATGACTCTTCATCTTATTCTTTCCATGATTCACCTCCTCTCAAGGATTCATTCATCGAGAAGCTAGTTTAGGAGATTCTTGGGGAGGCTATAGAGGATGAGGATCTTATTCCCATTGATGTTACCACTATGCCTAGGTGGGATCATACTATAGTTGATGAGTTAGCACCATTCATATAGGATATTCTACATACTCAACATTGTCATGCACATTTTACAAGTACTAGACTTTTGTGTTAAGCATTCTCTAGGGATCTATAGTCTTTTTCATAGGCTCATGGGATACAGGAGTGGGATGATGTGATGATAGATGAGTATTCTTCATTAATAAATAATCACACTTGGTATTTGGTCACTCTTCCTAAGGGAAGGAATTTAGTCAGGTGTAAATGGATTTATCACACCAAGTATGCAGTTGATGGGTCTATTAACAAGTATAAGGCACATCTTATTGCAAAGGGATTCTCATAAGTTGAAGGTATTAACTATTTTAATAATTTTTCACCTAATTCGAAGATAGATTGTGTTATCCTTGTACTTTCTCTTGATGCATCAAGGGTTAACCAGTATATTAGATAGATGTTAAGAGTGTTTTCTTGGATGGAGACTTACATGAGGAAATCTATATGGATAAACCTATTGAATTTTTTAATGATTCTTCTCTTATTTGTCTACTTAGGAGGTCTCTTTATGGTGTCAAACAAGCCCCTCAAGCTTGGTATGAGATGTATTCATTTCTTCTCTCTACTAACTTTATTTACTATCACTCTGATCCCATAGTGTATATTCAATGTACTAGGGAGGACATTATTATTCTAGTCCTTTATGTAGATGATATGTTTCTCACAGGTAGCTCCTCATCTCAGATTCAAACTATTTAGTAGGAACTTTTAGCCTAGTTTGACATGATAGATCTTGGTCTTTTGCACTTATTTGGTTTATAGATTTCACATTTAGATATAAGGATTTATTTGAGTTAGCAAAAGTACACCCTTGATCTTCTTTAGTGTTTTGGCATAGATGATTGTAATCTAAGTCCTACTCCTTTTCAGTCTAGAGTGACTCTCACTACCTCTTGTACTAATCCACTTTGTGATCCTACATTGTATAGGTAGATGTTTGGGAGTCTTATGTATTTGACCCATACTCACCCTAATATTTCATTTATAGTTGGGATTGTATCTAGGTTTATGCATGACCCTCATGACTATCATTGGTAGGATATTTAGAATATTTTGACATATCTACGAGGCACTACTCATTTTGGATTGCACTGCACTAGGGGTTCTACTCATTTGGTTACATACAGTGATTCAGATTGGGAAGGTTCTGTTGATGATAGGCATTCTACTTCTGGCTACATATTTTATCTTCATTCTTCACCTATTATTTGATTGTCTAAAAATTAATAGGCTATTTCACTATCATCTATTGATGCTAAGTATAGGGTAGCTATTATAGCAAGTCAACAAGTTCTTTGGATTTGTCAGTTGTTGAGAAAGTTTAGCTTCATGCAGGATTCATCCACTATACTTTGGTGTGACAACCAAAGCATAATTCATATACGTCACAACCTAGTTGAGCATCAATGGACCAAGAACATTGAGGTACATATGAACTTCATTCATCAACACATTTAGGATGGCATTCTTAGCTTAGAGTATATTTTAACTCAGGAGTAGGTTTTAGACATCTTCACAAAGCCTTTTGAATCACCTCATTTCCTTGAGTTATGTGGCATACTTGGAGTTTTATAAGTTGTCCTTAGGAGGGTTCATGAGGACATCTTCCATATTCATTTCATGGATGTATATTGTACATGATTACTTTATCAGGCCTCATTGGTGGAAATCATTTTGTGGATATGCCACTTTTTTGGCTTTTGTTATCCCCTAGCTTCACTTGAGGGGGGGATGTTAGAGTATGTATTCTCATGTTTGATAGGTGCACTATTTAGCACTATTTTTGGTTTTATCCCACATTGGTTAGATTTGCTAGGTTTCTTTTTTTTCTTGCCTATATAAGAAAGTGATTTATACTAGCTTATCATTCATATTCTCATAGTTTGAATATATATTTGGCATTACTTTGTGATGCATTCCATTTGTCTATAGTTATTATGAAGTTCTTGTTAAGAAATATTCTGATCTTGGCCTCATGGAATGTTTTTAACATTCTTAACATTTATTAATTCATTCAAACTATGATGATGTGGGGCTAAATCAATCCTAAAAATACATTTTTTACTCATAAATAGGTTTAAGTAACTCAAATTATCCTCAATTTCCTTCATGATTGGGCCCTAAAACCTATACCCTAAACCTTAAACTATAAGCCAAAAACCATAAACCCTATACCCTTAATTGTAAAATCTAAGCCTTAATCCCTAAGACCTAAACCCTATACACTATATGCTAAACCTTAAATCCCAATCCCTAAACCCAAATCCATAGAAACTCAAAGCCATAAATCATTAAGTATTAAAACCCTAAACCAATCATTTGATCTATAATTACCATCATTTAGATTATGTATTAGGTTCATAGGGATAAATTTGGCCCCAATCACACTATTAATTTCCCTAATTAACTAACTCACTTAATTTGTGATGACATGGGGGATAATAGAACCCAAAAACATATTCTCTTCTAATAGATAGGTTCAAAGAACTCAAATTATCCTCAATTACTTTCATTATTGGACCCTAAACCCTACATCCTATACCCTAAACCTTAAACCCCAAGCCCTAAGCCATAAACCCTATACCCTATACTCCAAATTGTAAAACCTAATCCCTAAGCTCTATACCTTATATCCTACACTTAAACCTTTATCCCTAAATCCTAAGCCCTAAAAAACATAAACCATAAATTGTAAACACTTAAAACCTTAAACTAATCAATTGATCCCTAATTACCATAATTTAGACTAATAATTAGGTTCATAAGGATAAATTTTTCCAAATCACATCACTAACTACCTTAATTAACTAATTATTTTAAATTGTGATGACATAGTAGTTAATAAAACCCAAAATTACATTTCATGCTCAGAAATAGGTTTAAGCAACTCAAATTATCCTCAATTACCTTTGTTCTTGGAAATAATACCCTAACCTTTAAACCCTAAGACCTAAACCATAAACCATAAACCTTATACCCTAAATTATAAACTATAAGCCCTTATCCCTACACCATAAACTTTAAACCCTAAGCCATAAAAACCCTAAACCTTTAATCATAAACTCTTGAAACCCTAAACCAGTCATTTGATCTCAAATATGCATCATTTAGACTAAGAATTAGGTTCATAGGGCTGAATTTGGTCCAAATCACACCACTAATTTCCCCAATTGACTAATTGACTCAATGTGTGCTCATATGGTGGATAATCAAACTCAAAAACATATTTGATGGTCAAAAATATGTTTAAGCAACTCAAAGCATCCTCAATTACTTTCATGATTGGACCCTAAACCCTAAAATAATTGATTTCACATCAATTAACATCCTTTAAAGTAAGAATTAGGTCCATAGGGCTCAATTTGGCCAAAATCACATTACTCATTCCCCAATTGACTAATTGTCTCAATATGTAATGATGTTGGGGCTAATTGAGACCAAAATCACATTTTGTAGTCAAAAATAAGTTAAAGGAGCTCAATTTGGACTAATTGCCTTCAAAATTAGACATTATACTTTAAACCTTAAAGACTAAGCCCTCAACCTTAAAACAATCTATTTAACCACACTTAACATCTTTTAGAGTAATAACTATGTTTATTTAGGACTAATTTAGCATAAAAAACATTATTCATTGGCCCAGTTGGTTGATTGTATCAATTTGTGATGACATTAGGGCTAATTGTGACCAAACTCACATTTTGTAATAAAAAATAAGTTCAAACAGCTCAAATTATCCTCAATTTACTTTGCGATTGGACCCTAAATCCTATAACCTATACCTTAAACGTCAAAACCTAAATTATAAACCCTAAACCAATTGATTTATCACCAATTAACAGCCTTTAGAGTAAGACTTAGGTTCACAGGGCTCAATTTGGCCCAAATTACATCACTCATTGGCCCAATTGACTAATTGGATCAATCTGGATGACATAGGGGTTAACTAAGCCCAAACTCATATTTTATAGTCATAAATATGTTCATGGAAATCAACTTGTCCCCAATTACCTTTGTTATCAGACCTTATATATCCTAAAACATAAACCATGTGCCCTGATCCCTATGCCCTAAGCTATAAACACGAAATCATAAAATGTAAACTCTTAAAACCCTAAAATAGTCATCTTAGACCCAATAAAACATCATTTAGACTAAGAAAATTAGGTTCACTTGGCTCAATTTGGCATTGTTGATGCTATGGATTGCACCCTTGAAAAAAGGTTGAGCTTCTCTCTTCCACGTGGCACAATGGAAACTCCCCTCTTGTTGTGGGTTTGGCAAAACTAAGGGGAGAATCTCTAGATAAGGGATAGCTCCCTTTGATGCATCTTCAAAGTCTTTTGCTACTAATGCTAATATTGGGGGGTGGGAAAGGGAGAAGGAATAACTAGAATATAAACTATCTAAATGGTGATACACTAAACAAGTTTGATCTACTCAGTAATATCAACACTTCAAACCAAGAGAAGGGCAAACATACACATTATCTCAAATAAAAAATAGATTGTAGGGAGCTTTAATAAGGAGGCTTAGTGAAGATACAAATAAGAGGAACTTACCATAGGGGATGTAGAAAACACACTATCTGATAATTACTCTACTATCTCCACGCTCCAATTGAAATCACTTCTTGTTAACCTACAAAAATTGTCTTGGCTATACTAGGCGTGTTGGTATCAATCCATGAAATCATCAAGCTAAAATGACTAAATATAGAGTTGATATGCAGACATAGTTAGAAATATAACCAGTCAAATAGAGGTAAAATGAATTCTTATTGACTCAAGGTGAAATTTGGCAGGTCGTCACCTTACAAAATGAGAGATGTCTTTCTTAACTTAGATGTTACAATATATAGCATAGAGGGAAAAGACATTGGTGCCTTCTAGAATAGTGGCCCATGATACGTTGAACATATTAGGAAGAGGAAACCACTGAAGGGACCATGTTATAGACATCGTAAGTCTTGACTTTGGTGCATAACTTGTATTAAATGTTACTACAAAATCATGGGTTGCCTGATCATTTGAAATGACAAGTCTACCCCTCTTTATGAAACTTACATGACTGTCTGCTCATCCATGCTCAAATGAAGAAGAATGGGCCACACCATTTAATGCTTGCACTCTTTGATGACCACTTGGTGGATACTATTTCATCTATGACAATAACTTCTCTTGCTGACACCTTCTTTTGCCACCTAGGCTGATCTAATTCATGTCTGTGCTTAGCTGGGTGAATCCTTTGGAACAATCCAAATGTTATCCTATGTGTGCATTGTTGTGTTTTGGATTCTCCATTTTGTTCCCTCCTTCCTTGCTATTCTTTGTCTCTTTTTGACAATTTGAGCTCTCAAGCTATCTTATCATCTTTGTTGGCTCCTTGGGCTCCTTTCTTAGTGGGTAGTGCATCCCATTAAAGTTCACATCTATGGGCTTGTCACCTATTTGAAAACCAATGGCTATTTTTCCACCTTGAATTTGATGTTTTTGCACCCATCATCAGATGTTTGGACCTCCAACAACTAGTTTTCCATGCTAAAATTGATGTGCTTGGGCCCATCATCCCTTTGGTCATTTCTTCATCTTTCTAATTCCTTCAAAATTTTGCATTTGAACCTCCCTGAAGGGAAGGTGCCCCTTCAAAAAATAGAAAAGGTCCCCTTTTGGGTCACTGGGAGTTCCCCATAAGGGCACTTGCCATTCGGGCTCTTCTGGGTTATTTTGTCTTCTCAATTCCTTTGGAAAAAATGTCTGAAAGAATTCTTATGGACATTTTTCCTGAAGGAAGTATTTCCTTTAAAGTTTATGCCCTTTTCTTCTAATTTCCTTTAGAAAAAAGTCTGAAGGATTCTTTCAAACATTTTATTTGAGGGAATTTTGCCTTGGTCCCTTGCTTATGAATTTCTTTAGACAAAATGACTGAAAGAATTCCTTCGGGCATTTTATCTAAAGAAATTCATCCATTGATTCTACCTTGTATTTTCCTTTGAACATTTTGTCTGAAGGAACTTTGACCTTTTCCTTTTGTCATGGATTTCCTTTAGACAAAGTTCTAAAGCAATCCTTTTCCTTGCTCACTTTTTTGAAAGAAAACTTTCCTTTCGGCCTTCTCTTTAATCCCTCTGCAAGTGTTCCCTACCTTCTGCAAGGGCACTTTGGGTCTTAAAATACACCTTTGAAAATTTTAATTTGGTCCTACCACCAACCAAAGTGCCCTTTAAAGGAAATTTATTTCCATTTTTTATGAACTGCTTAGACCATTTGGGGTTCTTCAATCACTTCTACTTATAAAAGTAGACAATTAATATACCTGCACAAATCTTATTTGTACTAGACTAAGCAAAATGACAAAACACATGGATTTTTCATGGAACAAGTCTGAAAGGGGGTATTTTCCACAAAGTAACTAAGGGATGACATAGAAAAATAATGGATGTGAAAGACTCTTTGTACAGAAAAGGATGGGGTGCCTAATTTGGCCTATAGGACCAAAAATTGGTCAACACATTTGGCGACTCACAAGGGAAGCATGCCTGCTATGCTTGGGAAGACTAGTAGCCTCTAAGTCCATTAGGCATGGAGTCAAGATGCATCTCAGAGAAGTTAACAACCTTGTAAGGAACTATGAACCAATAAAGATTTTACCTCAAATGTAAAGGAGAACACATACAATAAATGCTAAAAAACTATGAATGTGTGCAAGAGTACTTAGGGAAAATAGGAAAAAACAAGGAAAATATATACATGATGAGAGAAAGGATCAGTGACAATGCTTAAGTTATATCCCATTAACTGGGATATGTAGTTCTTCCCCATCTAACCTAGAGAGTTGAAAAGCATGATTATGCTTGCACTAAGTGATGACATATGGACCACTCCATAAGGCATCAAACTTTGTGTGTTTTCCAGGCTTAGCTCTGTCCTCATCCCATTTTTAGATGATGTTACCTTCAAAGAAGCCTTTTGACAAGGATTTCTTTTCAAAGTGCTTCTTCATTTGCTACTGACAGCTAATCATAAAAACCATGGCTTGGTCCCTTGTCTCCTGAAGTTCCATCAATTCACATACCCTGACCTCCATGTTATTCCCTTCTTCCAATTAGAGCTGGTGAGAAAGATCCAAAGCTATAAATTCAAGTGAAATAGGAAGTTTAGCTTCCCTTCCATACACAAGTGTGTATGGTGAATTTCCAGCTACCCTCTTTAGAGTAACCCTATCTGCCCATAGGGATATTTTTAACTTGGCATGCCAATCTCTGATTTTCCTTCGTTATCTTTCTGATAATTCTAATCAAATTATTGTTGGTGGACTCAACCAGCCCATTAACTTGTGGGTAGTAGTTGGAAGAAGTGCTAAGGTAGATGCCATATCCCAATGCCCACTCACTTGTTTTGGTTGCCAAGAAAACCAATGCATTGTCTAAGATGATGGTAGCTAGGAATCCAAACCCTATCACCAATCCTTCATAAAACTCCAAGACTACACTTTCATTGGCCTCCTTCAAAGCAACATATTCTACCCATCTCATGAAGTAGTCTATAGTATTCAATACCCATTTGTGGCCAGCACTGGAAGGATGGTTGATCATCCCTATGAAGTATAGGCCCCATTGCATGAATGGCTGCTCTACTTGAATAGGTTGTATAGGAATTACAGCCAACCATTATTTCCCATAAAAGAGAGCACACTTTTGGCACTTTCATACCTAGGCATGGGTGTCTCTAAATAAATTGGGCCAAAAGTAACCAACTCTCATAATCCTTATAGCTGTAGGCTTAGGAGCAAAGTGATCACCAGCTGGCCTATCATGGAACTCAAACAACACCCTATTGACTTGACCTAGGTCTATACACCTCAAGAGTACTCCTAAAAAATCCCTTTTGAATAGCACTCCATCAATCAAGACATAAGGGAGAGATTGGAGTCTAAAATATCTCCTCTTGGTCCTATCAAGGCCCTGTGAGCACTCACCAATGAGAAGGAAATGTTTCATGTCTGATGCCCAATAATTCATGACTGCTAGTTCTTCTACTGTAGCTTCATCATGGATTAGAAAAATGTCCTCTTTTTTCTATTTAAGGTCTACAACAAGGTGTTCACACAGGCCTTTTCCCCTTACCATCTTGGTGGTTTTGATGTCCATGTCATATTTCATTACTTTGGTGATCCATCCTACTCTCTTTTCATTTAGATCGTGGTTGATCAAGAAATATTTGATGTTGGTATGTGGCACCATAAGATGAACCCTACTATTAGATAACTTATGCATAAATTTCTTTAGGCTTCATATGACCACAAGGACTTGATTCTCCACATATGTATACCTAATCTCAAAACCTTCTAGACTTTGGCTAAAAAATGCTAGCGGTTGTTCAAGGTTCTGACCATTTTCTTGGGTAAGCATAGTGGAGATTACCTCTTCATTTCTGAAGGTGTAGTGGTTAAAATCCTTGGTGAAGTTAGGACTAATCAAGGTAGGAGCCTGGGTGATAGCCTACTTGATCCCTTCAAAACTATCCTTCCTTTGTGTTATCCATGTGAATTTATCATCTTTCTTTAGCATGGAGGTTAGTGGCTTGACTATCTCAGCAAAATTTGGTATAAATCTCCTGATGAAATTTATTCATCCAAAGAAGATTTGTAGACCTTTCTTATGCTTAGGCAAGGACATCACTAGGATGGCATGAACTCTTTTTGGATCAATGGTCAGGCCCTCTTTTGAAAGAACATGGCCAAGGAGCTTACCTTCATGGATAGTGAACACACATTTATTTGGGTTGAGAGAGATACCAAACTCTCTACACCTCTCAAATATTTTCCTAAGGTGTTTCAGATGTTGGCCTACTTCTTTAGAAAATACTGTCACATTATCAAGATAAACCAGCACAACATTATTTATTAGGCCTTGAAAATTAATGTCCATGGCTCCTTGAAAAGTGGCTCCAACATTAGACAGCCCAAATGGCATTTTTCAGTAAGCAAACATCCCCCACTTGGTAGTGAAGGTTGTCTTGTATTAATCATGGTCTTGTACTAAAATCTGATTATACCCTGAATACCCTGATTATACTTGGGAGAGGATAGTGGTCTTTCAATGAGACTCTATTGAGGTCTCTAAAATCTACACATAATCTGATCTCCCCATTCTTTTTCTAGATAGGGACAAGATTGGCCAGCCAAGAAGATTGTTTGATGGGAAATATGATCCTGGACTCAATCAACTTGATGAGTTCCTTCTGCATGTGAGGTTCAATCTTCAGGTTGACATGCCTTTGTTTTTTTTTTGATGGACTTGACACCTTCCTCCAGCTCAATGGTATGTTGGGCCAAACTTGGGTCAAAACCCTTCAAGTTGTTATACTCCCAAGCAAAGACATTAGCAAATTCTTGGCACAACAAGATTAAAGTCTGCCTGTCATGATCTATACATACCTTCCCAAGTGCAAGTAGCATATTATTGAATATATTAACATTTTCTTAGTTCTCCTTCTTCATTTTGATGCTTGATTTGTCATTTTTTAATTGGTTATCCTCATTGATAATACTTTTGATAGTGACCAAGCCTTTGGGAAGTTTATTGTTCTTCAACTGAACAATCTCGCTACCATACTACTACTATAGCTTGGCTTGATTTCTAGAGGAAAACATAGCCTCGTCTTGCAAGAAGAATGCTATCTAATGATCACTATAAAACACCTACCAGTTGGTGATGTTATCAAGCATAGAGGGTTTGATTATCACTTTTAAATGGCATGGACTGTTGTCTCAGCCTATCTCCTTGGGGATGTCAAATTGAGCACCAACTGCTGCTAGTTTGTCTACTTACTTATTCTACTCTCTTAGTATGGAAATAAAATTGAAAGAAAGGAAACTCTCCAATAAGTCCCATACCCTGTGCTTGTAAGACTTTATCAGCAAATTCTTGGTCATATTTTAGCCTCTCACCTAATTTATGATCAACTCACTATCCACAAAAACGTGTAGCTCTTTAATTCCTCTTTTCATTGCCCACTCCAAACCATGAATGAGGGACTCATATTTTGCAACATTGCATGTGCAAGAAAATTGTAACCTAAAATCCAAGAAGTATTTCTCCTTTGAGGGGGAAATTAGCACTATTCCACGTCTAGCTCCTAGTTTGCTTCTTGAGCCATCAAAGAAGAGTTGCCATAAACATTAGCCTTCTTGGTTTGCCTTCGTCAAATTTGATACAAAAGTACCCTCTTCATGCATATAATAAATCTTGAGGCCTACCTTTTCTATGAAGTTCTATGGGTCATGTTCAAAGTTGTCACTTCCCCATTCATCTAAGAACAAGTCAGCAACTCCTTCAAGGACAGAGGGTGGAGATTGATCCACTTAGAATTCTTCTTCATCAATAATGGCATAGTTAAAATTCACCACTTTGAGTTAGTATGGCTCTAAATAATCTTTGTAGATTGGATCTAAATCAATCCTGACCTTAGTCCCATATTTGGTTCCAAAAACCATGTAAGACCAGTTTGCTACTAGGTACCCACCTATTTTAGATGTGAAATCCCTAGACAAGCAGATATAATAGTAGGGAGGAATATCTGCCACTACCATGTCATAGGGAACTAAGAAAGTGGGATAGGTGTGTAGCATTAGATTCAAGCCTTGCACTACTCTTAGTGTCTTGGCTAGCGATCCATCTAGCTGCAGGACTCCCTTGGTCATTTCTTCATATTTGAGCCCCAGTTTATCCACTATACGTTTTGGCATTACCGAGGTGCTTGCCCCACTATTGATAATGCAATTGTGCACTAGGAAATCTCCTATGACTAAGGATAGATAAAAAGGGGAACCTTTTCTTCTTTCTTTACTTGGCCTACTATGGAGGGGTGCGTGTTCATGTTCAAAACATTATCAACTTTTGTTTAGACAACTGGTTGATATATCTCATACAACTCCTTATAGAGTATGTCCTTCTGTCCCATCATTTCCAATGAATCCCATAAGGAGATATTCATGTGTAGCTTCTTCATCTAGTCTACCACATTGATCTAAGGGTTACTCCCTTTCAAAATTTCTTTGGGGATGCTTGCACCCTGAGGTACAGGTTAAGGAGTTGAGGGCGTAACCAGTGGCCTATAATTTTGAAATTTTTGGTTCTCATGTGACGATGAAGATGCTGTGAATGTTTAGGTAGCTACCTAAGCTTCCTCCATAGCTCTCCTTTTGGACCTTATGTTGGCTGCAACATAATCACCTTCATTGTTCATACTACCCACATAGTTGACTACATAGTATTCAACTTATAGGTGTTTCATGAGAGTGGAATCAGACTGAGCCTACCTACTATCCATGCCAGGTTATACTGATGCCTCAAAGCTTGGAAATTGGGTGGCTGTCTGATTGTCTTGTGCATTCATATATTGACTCGGTGTCTCATTTGTATAAGTATCCTGATCTTGACCATAACCTAGGGGTGAGCAATTGGTTGTTCTTATACTAGATTATTTTGAGCAAACACAAGAGCCTTGGATGATGAAGGAACATCTATATTATACCCTTGATAAGGTCTATATTATGCAAAATGACCCTATCCTTGATTATAATTTTGAAAAGGGGTCTATTTACTTGTCTAAACTACTAATATCCCTGATTTGGCTAATAGTTTTGAGCTTGTTGCCTTTTGAGAACCACTAGTTCATTGGTCACACTTTACAACAAGCTCTTAACTTCATGAAGGTCATTGGGTAAAGTAGCAGTCAACTTTTCTATGCCAGACATAAGAGCTAAGGTGGGTGCTGTAGTTTGGATTGGAGATAGCAATTTAGGGAAGTGTGGCATATGAGGTCTATGGGCTATCTTTCCTGCTTACACCAGGCAATTTTTAGTAGCTATGGCTATTTCATAGGTAGCTAGTAGCACTTATCCTCCTATGGACTATATCATGAAAACAATGTCACTATTCAAATATTTTAAATAATATAGGAAGCCATAGCTTGGGGTTAATCTCACCAAAAGAGGGATTCTATCCTAGGTCTTTTGAAATCTGGTATTGAAATCCTGCATGAACTCATATGGAGCTCTTTTCATGGTAGTTAGTTACTCAGTAAGAGAGAGGTGATCACTCTTCTCCCTGAATCTATTTTTTAAAAGAGTGCCTAATTCATTCCATGTGCTAATTGAATTCATAGGTAAAGTCCCATACCAATCCAAAACCTTACCCTTAAAAGACAATGCCAACAACTTGATAGCAATTTTCTCTTCAGTGACATTATGAATATTATAGAGGTTGGCAATATTTTAGATGTGCTCAATGGCAGTAACAGGCCCCTCCCCATTAAAAGGAGAAACACTCTTAAGAGTCATCCCTGGGATTGGGTCATAATACGGAAGGTTTAATGGGCTTTGACCATGAAAGGCTACAAAAGGTAAAGCCATGGTGATAAGAGGGTTCTACCAGGGTCTCCTTACGTAAGTATATTTTATAGAAAGTCTAGCAAAATGAGTGGTTGTATAGGGATGAGTCCTTGCAAACCTCAGTCACCTTGTTGAGTTTAATGGGAGGTCAATGAATTCAAAAAGGACACCCTTGGTAGAAGATCTTGTGGTGACCTTAGGTATGGAATGTCAGACTGATCTCTACCAAGAGACTGATGTTCTTAAAAATGGAGTCACCAGATGCTGGATTAGTGGTTCATTCTTGATGTAATAGGACTAGCATCAATCCTGGAACTTTTTTGAGCATTAAAAATTGGTCCCATCAGGCATGCCAAAAACTATTGACACTATGGATTACACTCTTGAGAAAAGGTTGATCTTCTCTCTTCCATGTGACACAATGGAAACTCCCCTCTTGCTGTGGGTTTGGAAAAACTGAGGGGGGAATCTCTAGATAAGGGCTAACTCCATTTGATGTGTCTCTGAAGTCTTTTGCTACTACTGCTAATATTGGGTGGGGGAAAAGGGAAAAGGAATAACTAGAATAGAAACTGTCTAAATGGTGATGCACTAAACAAGTTTGATTTACTCAACAATATCAACACTTCAAACCAAGAAAATGATGAACATACACTTTATTTGATAGAAAAAACTAGACTATAGGGAGCTTTAACAGGGAGGCTTGGTGAAGATACAAAGAAGAGGAACTTACCACAGGGGTTGTAGAAAACACACTGTTTAATAATTACTCCTCTGTCTCCACACTCTAATTGAAATCACTTCCTGTTAACTTGTAGAAATGGTCTTGGCTATACTAGGTGTGTTTGTATCAATCCATGAAAGGATCAAGCTAAAATGACTGAACACATAGTTGATACATAGACATACTCAGAAGTATAACCATTTAAATAGAGGTATAACACATTCTTATTGATTCAAGGTGAAATTTGGTAGGGCTTCACCTTACAAAATGAGAGATGTCTTTCTTAACTCAAAGGTCACAATATATATCATAGAGGGAAAAGACTTTAGCACCTTCTAGAATAGTGGCCCATGTTGTGTTGAACATATTGGGAAGAGGAAACTGCTGAAGGGACCATGTTATGAATGTCACAAGTCTTGACTTTGTTTCATAACCCATATTAAATGTTACTACAAAAGCATGGATTGCTTGATCATTTAAAATGACATGGCCACCCCTCTTTATGAAACCTATATGACTACCTTCTCATCCATGTTCAAATAAAAAAAATGGGTTACACCATTGAAGCTTTCACTCTTTGATGACCACTTGGTGGAGACTATTTCATCCATGATATTAACTTCTCCTACTGACACCTTCTTTTGCCACTTGGGTTGATCTAATTCGAGTCTGTGCTCGGCTGGGTGTATCCTTTAGAGCATTCCAAATGTTGTCATATGTGTGCATGTCTATGTTTTGGATTAACTATTGTATTCCTTCTTTCCTTTCTATTCCTTATCTCTTTCTAATGATTTGAGCTCTTGGGCTATCTTTTCATCTTTGCTGGCTCCTTGGGCTCCTTTGTCAGTGGGTAGTGCATCCTGTTAAAGTTGATGTTTGTGGACCTATCACCTATTTGAAAACCAATGGCTATATTTACACCTTGAATTTGACATTCATGCACCCATTACTAGACGTTTGAACCTCCAACAACTAGTTTTCCATGCTAGAATTGATGTGCTCAGGCTTGTCATGCCTTTGGTCATTTCTTCAGCTTTCCAATTCCTTCAGACTTTTTCATTTGAACCTTCTTGAAGGGAAGGTGCCCCTTTGGAAAATGGAAAAGGTCCCCTTTTGGGTCATTGGGAGTTCCTCACAAGGGCACTTTCCCTTCAGACTCCTTTAGGCTCTTTTGTCTTCTCAATTCCTTCAGACAAAATGTCTGAAGGAATTCCTTCAGACATTTTGCCCAAAAGAAGTCTTTCCTTTAAATTTGACACCATTTTCTTTGAATTTTCTTTAGACAAAAGTATGGATGAATTCCTTTAGACATTTTTTCTGAGGGAATTTTGCCTTAGTCCCTTGCTTGTGAATTTCTTCAGACAAAATGTCTGAAGGAATTCCTTTAGGCATTTTGTCTGAAGAAATTCATCCATTTATTATTCTTTGTATTTTCCTTCAGACATTTTTTTTGAAGGACCTTTGAACTTTGCCTTTTTCCATGGATTTCCTTTGGACAAAAGTCCAAAGGAATCCTTTGCATTGCTTACTTTTCTAAAGGAAAACTTTCCTTTCGGCCTTCTCTTTAATCCCTCCACAAGTGTTCCCTGCCCTCTGCAAGGGCACTTTGGGTCTTGAAATGCCCCTTCAAAACTTTTAATTTGGTCTTCCCACTGACCAAGGTGCCCTCTGAAGGAAATATGTTTCCCTTTTTTGTGAACTTCTTAGACCATTTCAAGTTCTTCAATCTCTTCTACTTATAAAAGTAGACAAGTAATGTACTTGCACAAACCTGATTTGCACTAGACTAAGCAAAATGATAACACACTTGGCTTTTTCATGGAACATGTCTGATATGGGGTGTTTTGCACAAAGTAGCTGCGGGATGACTTAGCCAAATCATGGATGTGAAAGACTCTTTGTAAAGAAAAGGAGGGGGTGCCCAATTTGGCCTGAAGGACCAAAAATTGGTCAACAGGTATACAAGTGAAATGCATGTAAAGTATTCCATATACACAGTAATTCTAAGTACACAGTTTTTATAATTATCATTTGAAACACATGCTTAAAGGTTCATGAATGGATTGGGATTTTTATCTTGAGGCATGGACCTAGAAACACACATCTAAATGCATTTTTTTGAATTGAAATATCAAAATAAAACTTCGGCCATGTTAAACACCATGAATTTTATCTAATATTTTCTTGAAAATATTAGTACAACATCGACTACACTCTCTTGTTTATAAATATAGATAATAACCTTATATATATATATATATATATATATATATATATATATATATATATATATATATATATATATATATATATATATATATATATATATATATATATATATATATATAAGGTTATTATCTATATTTAATTCTAAGTATGTCTTTTTTTAGTGCTATATGTTGTAACTATACATGTTTATCTTTGTTTATGTATCTTTTCATTAATTGATGAAAACTGAAAAAAAAAAATGGTTTTAAACTAGACCTAATTCTATACACATTCAAGAAAAAATATTTTTTGAGGTATTTAGTGGACTCCACTATCGTCTATACATTATTGATCATATTTCAAGGTCTATTGACTTGTAAAATTAGTATAAAAATAAATATTCATTAATTAATTTAAAAAATATATAGGTTGTAAACTAGATTATATTATCTAACTTTCCACCAAAGGGTTTAAAAAAAACTAGAAGATGCTAAAAAAATAATTAGCCACATGAAAATCTATCTACACTAATTTTTATAAAAAATAGCACTTACTCTTTTAATTTATGATGTTTGACCTAATTATACTTGACCATTTCAAAAAAAAAGTAGTTTATATACTAGACTCAAAATGATACAATTTATGTTCTTATGACATCTTCAAATTTTTATTTTAGGTGTCTCAAATAATTTTTACAAGTTGATTTTTCTTGTTTTTCAGCGAAAAGATGTTCACTTAAGACCCCCTTTTGGCCTCCCAATTCCATGCACTTACCTTTATAGAAGGTATAAGTATAACATTTATTATACTAAGAGATAATCAATAGGGATAGAGAGATAGTGGATGGGATCCTTTTGGTAGTGGAAAGGTCTAGAACTAAGAAGAACAACCATGCTATGTATTTTCCAAGTGTACAAGACTAAGGTTCTATATACTTTAGATTTAGTATTTACACCATCTATACTAAGTTGTTGGCTTTCCCATACCAAAAACCTAACCTAATCCATATAAATAAAGTAATCCATTACAAAAATTAGATTCTCATATTTTGGATTCCAATATGTCCACTCGCTATTCCTTTTTTAGTTATATATGCAACATGATGATTTATGCCCTTAATTATATCTCCTCTAGAATGATGTGGAGAGACACCATATGAAACCTAAAATAATTTGAACTTAGACACCAAATTTGGTATATTATCCTTAATTTGTTTTATATTTCATAGGCACACTCATGCCATTTTGAACCTTTAGAAAGAGTGATCTTACTTATAACTTTTATTATTAAAGTAGGGGAAGCCGATGTAGAATATAATTCTTTTGGGACCTCAACATTATCATAATTCCTTAGATAAGTGTTGCTAAACAAATTTGAGGTTATTTAAATAAATTGAACTATCATAATTGAAAAAATAATAGTTCCTTTACCTTCCAAATCTCAAAACCATTTTTATAGATACTATTTAGACTGTCACTCACTGAAATCCCTAACCCCTATGTAATTTTGAAACATTGTTTTGTCAATAATTTCAAAAATATTTCAAGTTGTATACACATTTTTAATGTAAGAGTATGTTGGTCCACTATATCATATTTTAGATTGTAAAAATTGACATGTCTAATGAATGTATAAGTTCATATTCAAACTATTCATTAGTGTAGGAATCCCCATGCTATACTTTCATGATAGTGTTATATATTTTATAATCAAATATGAATAATAATCTTTTGGAAACTCTTTTCAAAAAAATTTGGGGCCCCTTTCCCTACAAAATCCCACATGATCTCTGAAAGAGAATAAATTTCAATTAAAAATTATATAACCCATATTTATTTTCCTCGGTTTTAGAAGCTATGATGATGATATAAACTTTATAGGATTTGTATGGGCATGGAAATCATGAAAAATGGTAAAAGTGGCAAGTCCTATACAAGATAACTTCTAGAGTATGACATGTTAAACATTAAAGTCTCATTATTATTAAAAAGTAACACTTTAATGCATTTAAACACTTAATTTTAGTAAGAGGAGTTACTAGTTGTAGGTATTTTTTAAGTCATAGAATTATATTATTTTAGGGTATTTCTATGTTTATTAATTATGAAGAGTGCTGAAATTTGGTCTTTAACATTGTATGATTTATAAATATTAGGAGACTTTATATAAAATTATATCATATCCATTTGTCTTTCAAAATTTAATATGTATATTAAAATAATATATTATATATTAATTATTAAAAACTAATATATAAAATAATTTAAAATTCTATGGATGTCAAATATACATTGACATTATATAAATTTATCCTTTATTACTTCTTTAGAGTCATCTTAGAACATCATACTTTTGATACATCATGTTTGTCTTCATAATTTTCCCAATAGTCACCCACTTATGGAATATTCCTACATGAAGTACCCAAAATTTTCTCAATGGCCTTGTGGATGTTGAATGATGATCTCACCTCTAATGGGTGAAGAGTTTCTCTTTCCTCTTCACTATCTATTATTTTTTACTTAGGCCATAAAGGGAAGGTGTATTTTCCAAATGTAAATGGGAAATGTGTGCCAAGCTTTCACTTTTTAGATATAAATTTATGAACTTCAATAAGCTATCAGTATAACTCTATAAAGTCTCTTATGTCCTCACATTCTTTGATAGCTTGTAAGGAGTGTAATTGAATCCACATACTCTAAGGTATAGAAAGTTGGAAAATTAGATGAAAAAATCACCCTATGTTTAATTTTTTTTCACCTCCACCAACATCCTTTTGTTGAAATAAATTTCTAACATCTTGATGACGTAGAAAAAAAAGATGTCATGACATGTTTGAAATGTTTGGAACTTGATTTGAGTTAGAACTAGGGGTAATACTCATGTTCCATATTTTGTCCTAGGCTCATAATTCCTTCTTTTCATAATCCTGGGAAGATTCATCTTCTTACCACTCAATATACAAAATATCAAGTCATGTATAAATTTCATATTTCCCCCACCTCACATAATCATTTGTGCATGTCGAGACTTATGACTAGTCGATGAATTGATTCATTTTGATTATGATGTAGATAAACTTGTACATCAATTTTTGGATGGTGTGATAAATATGGTTTTTGACCACTATTTTGAGGAGAGTGATCATATCATTCATTTCTTCTCTAAATTCACTCAATGGTAGATTTTTTAGAAGTATCATGGAAGAAAGCCACTATCAGCCAATGGTTTTTAGAGAATGGTTATTTATATTTTCATCACAATATTTATTAACATCCTTGATTGTCAATATAATGATTTATTAATGATCAAGGATCCCAAAATTTTGCTCAATGTATTATGTCATGAAAGGGAGCACGATTTCATCAACAAAGCTGAGGACTTATCAAGTCTCTAGATTGTTATTATTTTCACAAGCTATCACTAGTTTTGAGCACTACACAAAGACTAGGATTTTTATTCTTGAAGTAGGCCACTATCATGTATGTTAGATTCTAATGAAAATTTTCTCTTTGCATTGATTCTCTCATAAAAATAATCCATATTGATATGTTTTAGATTCACGTTAGTGATGTTTTCATAATCTGAATCCAACTTATTGGGGGGAGTGATTTATTTAAAATATTTATTCTAATGGATGCAACAAAGATAAAATTTTACCCACAAAACCAAAACCTATGTTACCCATTCACACCACTTTGGATTGAATTTGAAGTGAATTAGGGTGATCATTCATAAATGTGTCTAAAGTTTCTCCCATTTTCCCTTATTGCAAGTGGATATAGTCTTGTTTTTCCAATTTGGCCTAAAAAGAACTAATCAAAAGTAATTTTCATATAAAGGGGTGGTTGGGTGTGCAAAGATCACCAATGAAGCTTAAGTTTCCCTAATTACACCATGTTGGCCTAGATTCACTATGGATTGAGATGATCATACACAAATGTGTCCAAAATTATCTGCATTTACCCATGTCACATGGATATGGTGTTGTCATGTTACTTTTAGACTATATGTGACCTAATTTTAAGTGAAATAAACATAAACAAGTGGTTGGGTCCATGTTGAATACCAATGGGACCTACATTGTACCAATCACATTAATTTAGCCTCTATTCAAAATGAATTGAGTTGATCATGCATGAATGTGTCCCAAATTATTTTTACTTTCCCTCATTATAAGTGGATATGGTGTTGTGTTTATTTTAACCTATAAACCCTTAAATTTCAATTTAAAATGGAATAAAGTCATGGTTTGGTGTGTGTGTTAGATAATCAATGTGACCTGTGTTTCCCCAATCACATCACTTTATCTTGAATTCAAAGTGAAATTATTCACATTTCCATGGTTTTAAGTGGATATGGTATTATTGTGTCAATTTTTGCATATAATGGATTTAATTTTAAGTAAAAACAACATAAATTGGTGGTTAGTTGTGCAAGGGTTACAATACAACTTACATTGCCACAATCACATCTTTTTTATTGAATTAGAGAGAAATGCGGTGATCATAAACAAATGTGCCTAAAATTATTTTCACTTACCTTGGTAACAATTAGATATGGTGTTGTATGTCTCCTTTGTCCTATAAGGTACTTAATCATAAGTAAAATTGGCATAAAGGGGTGGTTGGGTGTGTATGGGTCACCAATGCGACCTATGTTTCCCCATGTACACCACTTTGGCATGAATTTAAATTCATTTAGGCTGATCACACGTAATTGTGCCCCAAATTATCTCCATTTACCCTAGTCACAAATTATTATGGTGTTATTATGTCATTTTTGGCCTATAAGGGACCTAATTATAAGTAAAATCAACATAAATTAGTGGTTAGGTGTGTGTTGGTTTGTAAAATTTAGTTTTGACAAATTAAGTGCTCTTAAAAATGATAACAAGTGATCTAGAATGCCCAAAAATATAAAACATGACTCTATGTTTACCCTAAATAGACATCAATTACAAAAGTTATGCCTTGAAATCCCTAGGTTCAATACTATAATCCTAAAAATGACTAAGAACTAATTAGATTAGATTAGATTTTTAATAAATATTTTATAACGAATAAGTCATGTAGCTATGAGATCAATTATATAAGATGCATAATGAACCTAATTTCTTATATTTAATGTAATATATTTAAAGTATTATACTTAATATTTATTTTAGTAAACCACCCCCCCATCTTTAAATTAATCACCTTTTTGCATTTTAAAGATTCATACTTGTACCTCTTAGGGACATGTATGCATTATAGCACATAAGTGTTTTTCTTGTGTAGTTTCAAAAACATGCCTATAGGCTCATAAATGGCTTAGATTCTCAAGCCTTACGCCTAAACCTACAAACACATAGTTGAGTCCATGTTTTTTGATTGAAAATAATAATATCCAACTCTTAAGTCATAAACACTAAATTTCATCAAGACATTTCCTAAACCTATTACTGTGACATTGAACACACTCTCCTCTTTCCATATGTATCATTTTTTATTCTTTTGATTATTTTAAGGTTTCTATCTATGTTGATTTCTAAGTATGTCTTTTTTAAGCCACTATATACCACAACTATGCACGCCTATATTTATCTATGTATTTTTTTTGTTCATCCAAATGCAAAAACAAATATATGGTCACTAAATAGGCTTAATTCTATGCACATTAAAAAAAACTAGGGTTAAAGCACATAAATGCATCCCACTTGGCAACCAAGTCCATCAAAATATGAAAAACATTGGGGTTCTTTCTAACCCACTTCATTTTAACCCCCTTTATTCTAACCTCCACATGTACTTTTTGAATGGGATTAAAAATAAGGGGGTTAGAATGAAGGGGGTTCAAATAAAGGGTTTTTAATGTTTACTCTATACATGTGATTAATTTAAATAATGTAACCAATGAAATGATGTATTTTGACTAGCAGTTAGTAAAAGAGATCTAGGGTAGTCTTCTACTCCTCAGGTAAGATTTTGAGCAATTGGTCAATCAATTTGTAAAAGGAAGTAGTCTAGAACCTTGTGCATTGTAAAATATTTTCCAGTTGTCATTTTTGAGAAGGAAGCTCTAGAGGAAGTTCTTGTAAATGAGGAAAGGTATTTAGAAAGGGGTTTAGTTTACAAGTTTGATAGGTTTTAGCTTTCCCTTCTTAGCCTTCATCAATGGATTTTTCATTCATGGAGGTCGATATTGGAAGATAGTTTGGATTTATATCTCTATGCTAGAGGATTCTTTATTATGGTTTTTAAATATCTTATAGATCATAATAAGATCTTATAATCCAAATCTTAGATCTTTGATGATCTAAGAGGTTCTATATTTGCTCCAAAAATGAAGTCATCAAAATCCAAGTTGATCATTGGCACAGTGTATAGATCGACGAGAGATTTTTAGTCCATTTTGAATGGATAGATTTTGAGTTTGTATGCATAATATATTACATGCTAAAGTTTAAGATCAACATGGTAAAAATAGTGACACAGAGTGATGTGACACAATTCTAGCATGCCAAGTGGACCAATCATGTGATGACACATGGTAATGAGTTCATGTAAAAATATTGGATTTGGTTTTCATCCTTCATCTTTGACAGTGTATGGTGTTAGTCAAATAGGCCCCACTATTTGCTCACTAGGGGCCCTCAATGAGGGTTGACACACTTTTTGTGAGGGGAGGGTACCTTTTCTACCTTTACTTCATAATGCTATGTATTCTTGGTTATATTTAAACATCAATTTTCTTGTAAACCTACGAATGTGGGATATATCATATTTCATTGTAATAATTCAACCAAGTGTCGAGCCAACACCCTACCACTTGGTCAAGCCAACATAGTGTTATGTGGTCAAAGTACAACTATGTTACTATGGATGGATGCTGAGTCAAAAGCCCAACATAGACTATCACTACCCACACCAAGTCATAATGTTGAGTTTGGGTCATGACACACAATACTCACAACCTCCATCAACTATGTTAAGCACCTTTGCCAATAAAAGGCATATTGACAACTTCAAAGATGGAGGGCTGAAGTTTTAAAAAGCTAAAAGTTGTTTCCATTTACCAGTGTGGGACATAAAGAATAGTTTTAATCCTAAATACAAAGTCGAGAGAAGAGATTTGAACCTTATTTGTCACAGTAAAAGGATAAGGGTCTCACCAACTCAGCCATGGGTAATAACACATATATAAACCCATGAATTTGTAATTGAAGGATATGTTTTTGAAGACTGAGTGAAAAAGAAGGGTGATATAAAGACTTAGAGAAATTTTTAAAGTCCTCAAGCTATATATTTTAGTTTGAGAGTATCTCTTCAATACATTTAAGGCCAAAAAGATGATTTTGAGTTACTCCTAAAGAATTGTAAGTGTTTGGTGACAAGTTTAATAGGATCTATCCCCATTTGAGTGGATCTATAAACATAAGATTTTAAGCCAAATTCTATTATCAAATTGGTTTGGTGTCTTTTCTATCAATTTGCCTCTACTACTATTTTCACTTTTAAATTTCAATCCATGTGAATATTTTAAATTCTATTTTACAAATTGTAATCATTTTAAATCATTTAAAAAGGTACAATCTATTAAATAAAGTGTGTTTTTTTTATTTTTTGATACTTGTTTAATTTTACAATTATGGATCATTTGATCATCGTCTTACTCTTCTAAAACCTCGATTTCCATATTTTAACCCTTTATCTAAAAATATTTGCTTTAGACTCATTTGGGTGTAGCTGGCATATCTTCCTCTCCAATTTTGGTCAAAATCTAGATTAGTGGTTATTGGAAAATCGTTGGAGAATTTGTTGGAAATTGATGCATCTTCTTTGAATTTTTCCCCAACAACCTTTATTAGGGTTCTTGTATGTTTGGATATTTCCCAAGCCCTGCTTGATAAGATTGAGTTGAGAGTTAAAGATAGATGTTAGTATCAAACCCTTGATTAATAGGGTCTTCCCTTCAGGTGTAAGAATTGCTTCAAAATTGGTCATTTGGATGATTCTTGTCTAAATTCAAAGCATAATGTGGCATCTTCATGGTGGTAGGATGTAAGTGAAGAGGTCTTCATATTTTTTCTAGAAAATGATCATGTTTTATCCTTAGAAACTATTGAAGAAGTCCTTATAGAGGAGGAATCTGAATTGGGGTTAGCTAACTTGGTGCCATCACCTCAGCTCTTTAATGTTATTAGATTAACTATAAAGAGTAATAGGGATTCAGATAGTAGAAATATGATTGGTATAATTTCATCTGAGGAAAGGTATATCTCTCCAAGTTTGGATACATTTCATTTGAATAATTCAAAAGAATTAATGATAGTTATAAATAAGAAAAGAGTACATTTCATACCTAATCCTACTTCTAGGATACTTCACTCTCATAAAAAATTGAAAATGGATGAAACGTAGTAATTTTAGTTTAATGTTTCAGTAATTTTTGTTCTTTTTTGATATGTTGAAGTATTTTTTAATACTTTGGGTGGTTGGGTTTGAATGAAATATGTTGACTAGATGCCTTGATGGTTTTTTGTTGTTAAACTAGTTCTATTTGGTTTTCTAAGTAAATTTGCTATCAGGAAAGGGCCTTGTAATCCCTGAAATCGATCAAAAAAATATAGTTACCATATGAAAAGAGGTGTTAAACTACATTTCAATGATAAATAATTATGGAAATATATTAGAATTTAAGAGTTGTAATAAGTTAGTTTAGTGTTTTTTCCCACTGCTTTTTGCCTACATGGTCGTAAGGCCATTTTATGTTATTTAGGCTTCCTTAGGTTAGTTATAAAGGGTCCATACGATAATTATATTTTAATGTAATTAATTAATTATAAAAATTAGGAACTTTCTCATGTTGCCCTAATTTTCCTTATATATACCCCACTTTTCCTTTTTGGAAGGTTAATTAATCGAATGCATTATTTTTTCTTCTCTTAGAATTATGGAGCTCTCTCTATAGGAATCAACATTGTTGATTGAAAACTATTCAGAGATATTGGCACACTCTTTCATGGTATCAAATCCTTCCTAACAGCCTCATGCATCAAACTCCCTGGTAATATCCTCCATGCATTCACCTTTTTGTGATTTTTTCTTCTATTTTGGCCACTATTTTTGACCTTGGAGGCATTTGATTAATTTACCTTAAAACTTATGTGAAAATGCCTTTAACAAAAAATATGTGTCCATACATTTTCTGGAGCTTTTCAGATATAAAATGGGTTGCTTTTAGTTTTTTGAGAAAGTTCATGGATTTTCCTAAAAATCAATTTCTTCCATCTGGTCAGATATCTGTATGAACAAAGTAACAAGTCTGCAAACCCTAGTTTACTCTCAGTAGACCAAATCAGGTTCTCAAAGGTCCATTACTTGATTTTAGACCAAATCAAGTTTTCAAAGTGCTACAACCTTCTTGAAAGACCCATTTGAGCTTTCGGTATTACTTTACTTCTAATTCATGAATTTAATTAAAGTAGTTCAAGAATCCCAAATTATATTGGAAGAAGTAATTAGGTTTCTCAATGCCAACAACTGGGAAGTAATTAGGCTTCTGAACCTTGACAACTTAATCACAGACCAAATTGGGTTATTTGAGTTGCTTTACTTTAAATTTAGGAAGTTACATAAAGTAGTCTAAGAAACCCAAAATACACTGCAAGAAGTAATCGGGCTTCTCTAAGGTAATTATTTAGAAGTAATCAAGCTTATTCAACATTACTACTCATTTACTTTTATAAGTTGTAGTTGTTTAAAACTTTGATTTGTTCTCCATAGACCAAATCAGGTTCTCCAAGGTCCATTATTGACTACTCATTTGCTTTTTTAAGTTGTAGCTATTTGAAACCCTAAAGTAAAGTTGTTCAAATAACCCAAAATACATTACCAAGAAGTAATCAAGTTTTCTAAGGTCAATTAGTTCTTACTTTTTAAGTAAAGTAGTTGCAAGAACCTGAATTAATGTAGCTGTAAGAACCCAAAATGCACTAAGAAGACCTATTTGAGTTTTCCATGGTCAATTAATTCTTACTTTTTAAGTAAAGTAGTTGCAATAACCCAAAGTAGTGTTGAAACCCAAAGTGACTTTCAGGAGAGCATCAAATTTTAGGTGAAAGGTAATGAAGAAATAGAGTAAAGTTATTTCCACATTTTTAGATGAAAAAAAACAAGTCTAGTAAAAAAATTCCATTTTTGGAAAGGGTCTACGAATATATGGGAGTAAGAACTAGTAAGTACTATAACTTTCAATTCATATCTCCTTTTGGGGTGTCATTTTTTTGAAGTGCATATTTTATTGAGATATAGGCATTGGTGACATTGTTTTTAGGACTTTTGTAAAATCTATTTTTCACATGGTCTAATAGCTTAAAAATCTCTTCAAACCTTTATACCTTTCCTCTTGGATGCATTATCAATTGTGCCCAATGCCCCTCTCATACTTTCTTACACTGATTGATCATAGACACATTCTCAGTTGTGCCCAATGTCTAAGACTAAGCATGTGTGTATTGTAACTTTAGGGGGGTATTCTTGATAGTTCAGTGAGTACTTATACTGTGTGATTTCTTTTCACTGCTTTAAATTCAATTCTAAAAATGTGTCTCATTCTAATATGAACTAATAGATCTAAACATTGAACCACTCACATCTTTTATTTATCTCAAATGGAAGTCTAAAATGCGGTTCATTTTGAGAGGTAAAGGACTCTATTAGATTACTATGGGTGAAGAAACTGAGCCATCTATAGATACAAAAAAGGTTAAGTGGTATAATAGATGTGATGAGGCCTGTGGGTTTTTATTCATTTTAATGTTTCCTAACCTCTTATTTCATGTTGAATCTACAAAAAATTTAAATGAAGTTTGAACAATCTTAGACAAGATTTTTGGAGTGCAGGACATCATGAGGGGTCATAAGCCAAAGAATGAGCTCATCACATTGAGTCTAGGTGAATATGACACCCTAAAATACTTATTTACAAAATTTAAAGCACTAAGACTATAATTAAAACAATGTGACATTGGAAAAATAGATGACTAGTTGATTCTATCCATGCTTACAAATTGGGACATGACTATTCAGTTTTTATCTCTACATTTCATGCTACCAAATGTGCACTTTGATCCACTTAGAAAATTCCATCATTTGATGAGTTTGTTCCTGATCTAAGTTAGGAGTAAGATAAGTTGGTTTAAATGGGTACACTAAAGCCTTCAAAAGCACATGCCTTGATTGTCAATCAGGACAAGAAGAAGCCTTCTAGCAGTGGCAAAGAGGAGAAGAAATAGTCTAAACCTAATCATGAGCACAAGAAGAATAAAAAGATTAGATGCCAAGCCAAAGGCATAACCAAATGAGTGATCATCAATTGGGAAATATAATAAATAAAAACTCAAATGTAACTTTTGTAAGAAACTTGGCCATGATGAATCTTAGTGCATGAAAAAGAAGATTGACACCATGACTAAAATGCTTGAGAAGAACAACATCAATGTTATTGAATCCTCATTTTAAAACACTTTAGTACAAGATTTTGCAAAGGGTAAAGATAAAAAAAAGGGTAAAAATAAGGGTAAGGCACTTGTTACATTAGTTTCTCAACCTTCAACTTGGGTTATTGACTCAGGTTCTTCCTATCATATAGCCTCCTGAGAGGATCTAGTTTTAGAAATAGAGACATGTTTTGTGCCTTCAATTCTCATGGGTGATGACAATTCAATAGAAGTCAGTGGTAAAATATAAATTGAAGTGATAGGACCTTAAATCATGTTTTGTGTGTTCTTTCACTATCCACCAATCTTCTATCAGTATATCAAATCACTCACATAGGTGCAAGGAAGTGAGTTGAGTTCACACCTAATTTAGTGGTCATTAAGGAGTTGCATAGTAACATTGTAGTGGCTTATGGGAAGGTGAATCATCAGTCCAAGCTGTATACCTTCTCACATTTTGCCTCAAATCAGCTCTTAGCTACACTACTTACTCATGTAGATGGAGTAAGCAAACTATGGCATGAATGATTTGGCCATTTAAACTACCATTAACTAGATAAAATTAGTCATTAATACATGGTTTTAGGGTTTCCTAATGTCAAATTTCTAGGTGGCCTATGCAATGGCTACATTCTTGGTAAGCATCGAAAAGAGAAATATGATAAGCACAAAGTAAGGAGAGCTGAATAGAAGTTAGAGATAGTCCACAGTGACTTAACAAGTCCATTTCTAAAACTTTCATTCAATAAGACAAGATACATGCTCACATTCATTGATGATTTTTTGAGGTACACCTAGGTGTTTTTTCTCAAAAATAATTTTGAGGTCTTTGATCATTTTAAGAACTTCAAGGCACTTGTTGAGAAGTAATCAGAATGTTCCATTAAAATCTTAAGGACTGACAATGGAAAGGAGTATGTCAACAATAGGTTTGATTAGTTTTACACATTAGAGGGGATTTATATGTGACATATAATTCCATACAGTCCTTAGTATAATGGTGTGGCCAAACACAAGAATAATACCTTAAAGGAAATGGAAAACTACATGCTTCAATCAAAGTCTTTTGTTCCTCAGTATTAGGTCAAAGTAATCAACTGTGCATGTTACATTCAAAACTAAGTTCCATACAAAGTCTTGAAGGGAATCACTCCTTTTGAAGCTTGAGATGGTCACAAGCCTACAACAGAGCACTTTTGAGTGTTTGGATCACCAGTAATATCCCATGTTTCCAAGAAGAAACATAAGGCAATGGACCCTCAAAGTTAGTCTTCCATCTTTGTGGGGTATGCAGAGGGTGTTAAGGGATATAAGCTTCTCCATCCTAAAAATCATGAGCTATTCATTGAAAGGAGTGTCAATTTTCAAGAGGGCTCATTTGAACACAATATTGGCACTCTAGACTCTTTAAAAGTCTCACTAGACATTGATTCCACTTTAGATAGTGACATAGATCCACCTCTAGATCCACCTAATGATGAGGATGAATATTCTTCTTCCTAAAATTTAAGAAATGAGATTAGTGATGAGGATTCTTCTCCTCGATCTTACACTCACACTATAGATGATGAGGACTCACCTCTTGATTCTCCAATCTCCTATAATTTTGGTCCCATTTGGGCCAGACAGACACTTCAAAGTGCTGGGAAATGGGTTAGAAATCCATCAGATAAAAGGTGGACACACTCATAATTTCAAAGGATTTCACATGCCTACTTGGCAATTTCTTCAAATCCATAAACCTTTCATGAGGCATCTGGCATTCTAAAATGGAATTTTGCTATGTAAGAAGATTACAGTTTCCTAATCAAGAACAAAGCATAGGACTTGGTCCATCTTCCCAAAGGAATAAAATTGGTCCATTATAAATGGGTTTATCAAAATAAGTATAGTGTAAATGGGTCATTCAATAAGTAGAAATCTCATCTAGTTGTAAAGGGGTTTTATCAAGTAATTGGCATAGACTACATTGTGAGATTTGCTCCTATAGCCAAGAGGATGTTTATAATACTCACTCTAGCCATCACAGCCACAAATTGATGGGATGTTCATCAAATGGACATAAAGAGTGATTTTCTAAATAGTGGCCTCAAAGAAGAGATATATATGGAGCAACCACAAGGCTTTGTGGAAGATACCTCATTAGTCTACAAACTCAAGAAATCTATCTATGGACTCAAATAGGCCCCTAGGGCATGGTATGCCAAGATGGACTCTTTTCTCCCCACACCTGGGTTTATCAGATGTCACTTAGATTCAAATGTCTACATCTTATGACAAGATGATTCTCTATTGATCCTAGTTCTCTATGTGGAGACTTACTAATTATAGGGAACTCACAATCATCCATCTCAGTAGTGAAAACTATACTTTCAGATAGATTTCAATGATAGACATGGGATTACTACACTACTTTCTCAGGATAAAAATCATTTAGTCAAATTCTAAGATAACTTTATCATAATCTAAATATTCTCTTGATTTGCTTGTGAAGACTAACATGGTTAATTATAAGCCAGCTCCTACTCCCTTCTTATCTGGTATGAATCTAAGGCTGATTCTCCTAGACCACTCATTAATGTAACTTCATATCAACAACTTGTGGGTAGTCTTATCTATCTTACACACACTAGACTTGACATATCCTATGCAATTGGTTTGGTCTCTTTATTTATGCATGATCCATATGAGTTGCACTAAAAAGTAACAAAGTGGATTCTTCACTACATTCAATGTTTGCACAACTATGGCATACACTATAGAGAAGAACAGAGGTTGATTTGATCAGATACATAAATTTAGATTGGGCTAGAGATATTCAGAGTCAAAAGTCTACCTCAGACTATAGTTTCTCACTTGGTTTGGGTCTAATAAGCTGGTCAAGCAAGAAGCAACATGTAATTACTTTATCATCTATAGAGGTAGAATATAGAGGGATTGTCAATGCCACCAATGAAGTAATTTGGATTCAAAAGATTCTCACTAAGTTCAGTGTCTAGTTTTATAATCCAACAATCATCTACTATGACAACCAAAGCACTATCTAGATTTGTAGAAATTTAGTTCTCCATCAAAGAACCAAGCACATAAGGATTCACATACATTTCATCAAGAATCTTATCAATCATTAAGTCATTGATCTTTGATATTGTCCAACATCAAAAAAAATTGTAGATATTCTGATCAAGCCCTTCACAAAGAGTAAATTTATTCATCTGCAAGCTCTCATTGGGGTTAGGGCTGCTTCACCTTCTTCTTCCTCCTATGGAGGTTCATCGCTCTGTACTTGGGTACCTCATTAGGATTTCAATGTTGGGACCTAATTATCATCTTACCTAAGCTATGCTTAAGGGTGGGGGTGTTAGTATAGTGTTTTTTCCCACTAGGTTTTGCTTACATAATTGTATAGCCATTCTATGTTATTTAATCTTCCTTAGGTTAGTTATAAAGGGTCCATAGGATAATTATATTTTGATGTAATTATTTAATTATAAAAATTAGGGACTTTCTCATCTTGCCCTAATTTTTCCTATATGTACCTCACTTTTGCTTTTTAGAAGGTTAATCAATCGAATGCATTATTTTTCCTTTACGTGGAATTTTGGAGCTCTCTCTATAAGAATCAACATTGTTGCTTGAACGCTATTCAAATATCTTGGCACACTCTTTCACAATAGACTATGTAATTCTATGAGTAAGATATTAAAGTATTAGCGTAGGGTGTAGACCTTATGTATTAATGATTGAATTTGTGTGAAGAGCTTGAAAACTCCATATTATGTAGAAGGGAATCAACTCGACCGAGCCCACTTACATATGATGCAAAACTTTAATTTTTAAACTAAAAATATCTTAACCACTATATCTTCTATAATTCAAAATAATATTCTTTAATAATTCCTTTGAATTTAATTTATGTTTCATTCCTATTTCAAAATCCATGAATTCTAATGCACTACTTTACTATATAACTTCATGTAAATTATTATTTTTTCATGATTATATATGTTTTTTTAAGTCTTCCATATTATTGAACTTAACATCATCAATTTTTTTCAACTATTCTTTCAACTTCCTTTTTTTTCCCAACTATAACTCTTAGTTGAAATATAAATATTAAAAAAAAATTGATGAACTAAAAGTGGACCTTACCACTTAAAAATTGATAAACTTTTTAACCAAATACTTTGATAATGTGTAAACAATAACCATACTTTTATAAACTAAAATAAAAAATAAATATCTTCAAAGAATATCCTAAAACATGAAAAAGATTTTTTTCAAGGAATATTTTCCAAATTGATATTGACAAAATACATGGCAAGCATGAAAAAATGCTTTTAACATGTACGATAATCTTTAAAAAAGATGATGTTACATTTAAAATTATTGAGTCGTTATAAGACAAATCATATTCCATGAATACATTGAAAAAATGATGACATTATAAACCAAAATTCTATATAAAATTTGATTTATTTTTGGATATATTGAAAGTGAACCCTGCCTCTAAAAGGTTGGCATATACTTTTTTTTATTATATTTATTTTCAAAGAATATTTTATGTATTGGAAATGAACCCCACCAATTAAAAATGTTTGCATATGATTTCTCAACTTTTAAACTTTTTTTTATTTTACTAATTATATTCCAAATTGATTTTGACGATAGCCTTTAAACGCTTTTACACGTAAACGAATGATGCTAATAAACATAAATTTTATCATCTGAAGATGATCCCCACCACTTAAAAATGTTTAAATATGATTTCTCAACTTTGAACTTTTAATAATCGGAGTGTGCGTGGCAACAACTAGTGGCTTGTGTTAGGGAAAAATCATCTTGTGAGCGGAAGCACCGATTTATCTATTATAACATCCTTGACTAATTGTTCCTATTTAAAAATTATATAATTGTCTGGTAATTATTTCACTGGGGTCTTTCCCTCTTCAATTGGATGGCTCTCAAGGGTATTATCCTCTTTGACCTTGAGAGTGAATAAAATTGAAGGAAACATACCAAGTGAAATTGGTAACTTGACAAACTTGACACGCATAAATTTATCTGACAATATTTTGAATGGGACCATTCCATCCACACTCAACCAAATTCCAAACTTAGAAATATTGTATTTGCATAAGAATAATTTATATGGAACAATTCTAAAACATTTGGGTTAGGCAAAAAGGATTGGGTTGCTATTACTGAGTGAAAATATGCTTTCAGGGCAAATCCCAAATAGTCTTTGGGATCTTTCTCAACTAAGAGATCTTCTTCTTCATCATAATCAACTATTAGGGAAAATACCTATTAGTTTAGGGAGATATAAAAATTTGGAAATGGTGGACTTGTCTTATAACAAACTCACAGGAAACATACCTTCAAAAGTTGCATCTCTTCCACATCTACAATTCTATTTCATCATTTCAAACAATATGCTACAAGGTTCTCTTTTAGGGCTGAGCAAGATGGTAATGGTCCAAGCGATAGATGTGTCTCACAACATCTTCTTAGGTGGAATTCTAGCCGCACTGTAAAGCTACATAAATTTTCAATATTTGAATCTTTCTTGGAATTCCTTTGACAACCCAATACCAGCATCATTCACTCATCTAAAAAATATTGAGGACATTGATCTCTCTAGCAATAATTTGTCTAGTTCAATCCCAATGGCTTTCAAAGAGATGAAAATGCTTCAACATATCAATCTTTCTTCAAATAAGTTAACAGGGGAGGTTCCAAAGGGAGGAGTTTTTGAAACACTTGATGAGTCTACAGCTATGGGAAATCTAGGTCTTTGTGGCACATGGATAAATTTGTAGCCTTGCTCTCATTCCAAACATAAAAGGTTTTCAATCTCCAAAAAGGTAATGGCACTAGTTGTGATTATCATTTCAATCTTCATCATGGCTTTATTATTGTTAGTAGATTCCTATAGAAGGAGACATACAAGTCATAAGATGGTTTCCCTCAATGTAGGACCCCCAAGAATTTCATATGAAGAGCTTATAGAGGCAACTGGGGGGTTTAACCAAACCAACATTTTAGGAGTTGGTAGTTTTGGATCCATCTATAAAGGGATTCTAAACAATGGCACAAATATTTCCATTAAAGTTCTCAATTTCAAAGATGTTAATGCTCATGAAAGTTTTATCAGAGAATTCAATGTATTAAAAAGAGTCGGGCACTGCAATGTGATCAAAATCATTTCATCTTGTTCCAACCTTGATTTTAAAGCATTAGTTCTTCCATTCATGTCAAATGGAAGTTTGAAGAAATGGCTATATCCTTAGGGAGAAGAAGGATGTAGATTAAATTTGAGTGATTGATTAAAAATAGCAATGGAGATGGCACAAGGTATTGCATATCTACATCATCATTGTTTTGTGCAAGTGATTCATTGTGACTTGAAACCTAATAATGTGCTATTAGGGGATGATATGACTCCATATATAATAGAATTTGGCATTGCCAAACTAATATTTTGAAATGTAATGAGTTCATTGAATTCTACAAATGCACTAAGAGGATCCATTGGCTACATTGCACCAGGTATAAATTTTACACTAATATAAAAATAATTATCAATAGTTTCCTTTTTATTTTGTAAGAATAATTAAAATGGCTTGAGAATCACTAAAAAATGTATTGTATTATAGAGTATGGAATGGGTGGAAATCTTTCAACAAAAGGAGATGTATACAGCTATGGTATTCTACTTTTAGAGTTGTTGACAAGGAGGAAACCAACAAATGATATTTTTGCAGAAGGTCATCAAATAAATCTTAAAAAGTGGTTAGGTATGGATTTTCCAAATAAAATTAAAGAATTGGTGGATAACAACCTACTTAGTGATGCTAATGAATCAGAGATATCAAATGTATTGGTATGCCTTACTCAATTTATATAAGTAGGTTTGGTTTGTACAAGTGAGCTGCCTCAATAATGCCCACATATGATGGAGATAGTTGAGAGATTAGAAAACATAAGAGACACATTTCTTGGTACTCCTATAAATTTTCAATTGCCGATAAATATCTCACCTTTGCTTGTGAGGACAAGTGGAATTCAGGGAGCCATGAAAATTGGTCTACATCTACATCATAGTTCTTTACTCAATAATGGTGATTGTAAATAAGTTTTTCTTTATTTCTTATTATGGTCTCTTAGATTAAATAATAAAATAATAGTATATTGTGAGGTTATGTAGGGATCATTAGTGTAATATTTTTCTAAATTAGCGAGATGTAAGGGCAAATTGTAGTTTTTTTCCAACTTGATGATATGTAAGATAAACATGGTTATTGATTAAATACACATATATAATACTAAATAAATTCATAAAAAGAGTTTTTATTCTTTAATATTGTCATGTTTTTTCATTATTCTTCTACTTTATAAAGACAAGAATTTTTTTGTGGTAAAGTTTTTCCAGATATAAAATTTTTAGGTCCAATTTTCAAAGTTGGCTGAATTCTTACAATTTATTATTTTGTGTCTTATTGTCACACTGGTTAAATATTATTAAATGAAAAATATTTCATTTCCTCTATCTTTCTTCAAATATCCTTCAGTCATTCATGTTATCCACAATGTCCATACATTTTTACTCATTTCAATACATGATCAAGCCAACTAGAAATTAATTGCTAGTGCAAAATGAATAAAAATCATAAAAGGAGTGTGAAACATTTGTTATAGATGTTATAGCTTAGATAGGTATGTACATGAAATATTATCAATTATATATAAGATCCAAGAATTGTTTTATAAAATGCCTAATGGAATGTAATTCATGGACTAAAATCATTGTTGAAATTGAATAAAATGAGCTTGTATATTTGTGAGAAAATGTAATTGGTATTTATAGAGCCAAATTCAACTGATTTTGCCAAAATTCTCCCAAAAAATACCAAAATTATAACTTGAACATAATGTATGGAGATTCATCTCAAACTAGTTAATTTAGTGAATTTTTATCAAATGATTTCTCATAGAATGCAATCACCATTGTATATGTAGATTAAATGGAATTTTTTGAGGAATCCCTAGACTTTTTAAGTGAATGTAATTCATGTAAATCTAAACTCAATAAATTTTTAAAATATCTTCCCAACATGTGCCAAATAGGGAGATACAAGATAGAGTATCAATATTTTTCCAAAAATTATTTAAAGAAAAATTTAATTGAATTTTGTAGTGGTGACTGCCTTGATAAATGTGTATGCTTAGTAGAACATTTGTTATCTAGTTCCTTGCATATTAGTGTCTATATTATCCTTCACCTCCCAATAATGATCAAATTTGAGGGGCTGGTCTTTTTGATCGAATATAATTCATGTAAATACAAACTCAATAACTTTTGACAATATCTTCCCAGCATGTGCCAAATAGGGAGGTACATAATAGAGTATCAAGATTCTTTCAAAAATTATTGAACGCAAAGTTTGATTGAATTTTATAGTAGTGACAACCTTGATAAATGTGTATGCATATTACAATATACGTTATCTATTTCCTTGCATATTAGTGTTTATATTATCCTTCACCTCCCAATAGTGATCAAATTTGAAAGGCTGGTCTTATTTTCATGTTGAAGGGTATACATTCATCCAACCCTTATGTAATGAAAAGTTGTAAAAATAGTTGTACTTCAAATGATAAGACAAGAGTAAAGTATACACTTCATTAAAAAATATGTTATACAAAATGATGCTCTTCCAATATTTATAGATTTCAATTTATAGGATGAGTTTGATTTCCCTAAAACTTGAAGGGATTAAATATTTTGGCCATATGAAAATCTCTATGATTTTTAAGCATAAAATGTAGTGGCATGTTTTTTAAGTCTAGATGGAATGAAAGGGAAAAGAATTGGATGGGCTTAAAAAATATTTCTATGGATTGAAAAACTATTAATGAATGATTATAGAAATATATTTACTCTTTGATGATTCATTATTTAAATATCATTAAAAAACATATTGAAGGGAAATTCTGATTGGATAACCATCTTGATTGTTTTACCCCTAATCAAAGTATGTTTGGAAAAATAATACTTTTTAAAGTAGATTTTTGTACGAAATAAATCAATATGTTTTTTCAATACTTTGGAATGTTGACATTTGCCACATTTTTGCAAAAAAATAGTCAAAATGTTTTTTCATTATTTATAATACATGATTATTTTCATTTCCCACCTTTTAAAGTAAGTTTGTATTATTATTGCAATTATGTCCTTCCATTTGTTTGACCCTAAATTGGATGTTGATCTTCCTGGGGTAAATACGGTTAATAATATAGAAATGATAGGGCACAATTGCGAATATCAGATCTATAATGGAATAATTAAATATTTAACTTAGATAAAACATATAAAAAATTTATTAAACTTAGATAAGCTATTAATAGAAAGTAAAATTATGCTAGATAAGGAAAATGACATAAAATGAAGTACTTATTTAGTTTTAATGCTAATATAGATTTGGATCTAGAATAACTAGGAAATAGACTAGGAGATGATCATAGAATAATTACCAAATTCTAGATTGAGTGTCTTTGTAACTGTGGATACTAGCATCGGCCTCTGACTATAGTATTGATTCTTCTAACTATGTCAAATACAGGTGTCCAATATGGAGTACCTACTCAAAACTGATGCATACACCTATATGATTCTTGGTTTGTCATTGCCTTTACTATGGTGAATTCAAATCTGGTTCATGTATTATCACTCCTCATGAAATGACAACACCCTAGTTCTTGCTCCTCATAGTGACCATGGTAAAAATGAGCTAGTAGGATCATAGTGTCGAGATAACCCTAAAGACCCCTTTGTTAGTGGTTGCTACCTAAATAACCATTACTTTGAATAGGGTCTCATACTGATGTAGTTATCCCCCAATGTGTTGCCTTGTTTGTTCACAAGAGTACAATAATGTGAAAATCAAGTATAATAGTGACCTAAATTATAACTTAACAAATATGACCTTATGATTTCTCTTTCAGTACTTCAGACCTGTATCTAGGTTGTTCCTTCGACTTATATTAGAATAGGGTAAAATAGGAAAGCTTTGTTCACTTGAGTTTTAATACTCTTTAGAATGAATGTTAGGTGATTTTAGAATGAGGAATGATATTGATTATATATCACTCTTATTATGAAAATATATTTTAAAATAACACTTAGGTTGACCATTATGATACCTTTAATTTTCAAACTAGATAACATTAGGGCACTAGATGCTTGCATCAAGGAAGGGCACTAGAATCAATATAGGGTTTAGAATTACTACTAATGTCTCATAAGTTAGAAAATAGGTAAACAATTAGAACTTATAGAGGGATAAGATAAACAATTTTTAAGCATTCTAGGTAAGATAAAAGGCCTCACTCAACAACAAAAGATTGGTTGGACCAAGAGATAGGTTAAGGGGCATAAGATAAAGCACATGTGAGACTTATGCAAGTGGGAAAGGTCTATAACTGAGAGGAACAACCAAGGGTTTGTATTCACTAAGTGTACAATATTGAGGTGTTATATAATTCATAAATATCATTTACACCATGTAAATAATCAAATATTTCATATCCATTATAATTAAATAGTTGAAACATTAAAATTTAGAAGATAACACTGAAATCTTTGAATTCCTAATAACTCTTATGCCCTGAGTCCTAAGGGTGGGTTGATTTGTAAACTCTTAAACCATTAACTTACTAGAATTCAAAGAATGACAACTTCTTGTTCTTCTTCAAATTTTCTCCAAAAATGACAACTTCATTCATACCATGATCAAGAATTAGCATTTATTCATTACGTTGGAAGATATCAATGCTTAAGAATTAAATATGAATGCAAATACACTTAACCAAAATCATAACTATAGATATAAATGACATAATAATATTTGATGTATAAAACCCCATAAGGTGGAAGGAAAAAATGATTAGAAGATGTAATAGCTCTAAATCCTATCTTATATTGGCCAGTAATGGTTGAAAATGAGATATAGAATAAGTACAACATATTGTTTCTCTTAATTTTAGTACTATTTCTTAGAAATAAGTAAGGTAAGAAACTAGTAATAAGGGTGTGGTAGAAATACCTAGTTGTTGATGCATGTGTAATCCAAACGAGTATGGAGAGATCCTCTTTATCTTGGAAGGAATAAGCTATAGATAAGAAAGCACTAATGAAAGGGGTTATTGGAAAGATAGTTTGGTGGATTGCTTATAGTGAGCTAGATCCAAGAAGCACGAGCTTGCTAGGAGGCTATCAATCCACTCTTTGATAAAAATTAAGTTGAAAGAGATAAAAGGAAAGTATTTGCATCAAATGAAAGAAAGTAAATGACACAAAATTAAAGAATAAGTATATGCTTGTTAAATAAAATGACTCAATATAGTAATAGAAAGTTAATACTAGTGCTAAAGTGGGTTGGGTCAATTTCAAAAAATTAGAAAAGGGTCTGTGAATAGGTAGGAACACAAAAAGTCAAATTTTATTGGGGTTAAGAGGTTAGAAATAACTTGCTATTACTTATTATCATAGTGGCCATTGGTGGTTGGGCTAACCATCAGTAGTTAGGCTAACCATCAGTAGTTAAGCTAACCATTGATGGTTGGGTAACTGTCAATGGTTATAGTTGATCATCGATAGTCAAGGTGACCATCGATGGTTCATGTGGATTTGGAAGGTTTTTAGAAAAAGAGTTATAGAATGGGTAGGTAGTCAAGAAGAGGTATATAAAGGGTCTATTAATAAGATGATATGACATAACATGGTTTGATTAAGGCTAGGAGGTTAGAAATCCAATAAACAAAGCTGAGGTACAAACATACTTGTAGCTTGATAAGTGGTAGATGGTTGATGGTTGGAGAAATATCAACAGAGTAACAGTATTTTGCCTGAAGAGAAATTTTGGAAAAGGTTTGGGTTTATATTTTAGTTGATGAATTGATTAAGGAAGACTTGGTTAGCTGGAATCTTGAATACCTTTATTCTTGAATGCTCTTGTGATTGATCCATTTCACCTCCTACTCCCCTCTTTTTATAGGCAAATAAAGATGGAAGATAAGAGGTTTAGGCTGCTAATTTTGATGCTTGGGAATTCATTATCACCAAATAAGGTAGCCATATTTAGTTATGTTGTGATATCTTATACAAAATTAGTATTTGTGTAAGCATGAGGAATACCTAACCATCGATGGTCTACCTAACCATTGGTAGTCAATATAACCATCGACGGTCAAGGGTTTAGAGGAAAAGGGGTCAAGATGAGTTAAAAGGGTTGGGTTAAATCTGATTTATTAAGTTAGTAAGTTATTTAACTAAGGTAGATAACTAGACATAGGGTTTTATAGCTTAGTTATGTGGTCCCTAGGGAGTTTTGAGGTATTTTTTCATCTATAGCTATCATGTGCAATTTTTTAATGTCTATATTTTCCCTTTTTTGTTATACAACTTTGAATTAATAAGTTGTAAAAAAAATAGATTATTGGTCAAAGTTTTGGTTGTCTTGAGTATGGGAGGAGTTGTTACCCCTTAAACTAAGATTTAATGAGGAAAAGAAGAATCATGTGTGGGTTTGATAAGTGGTTGATGGTGAGTCATGAGGTTGGTAGGAAAAAGGGGTTGGAAATTTGAAATACAAACCTATGCACAAATTATGACTAAGTTGATAGCCAAGATCACAAACAAATAATGGCTGCCAATGTTGGTAAAAATAAGGTCAGTTGTAGAAAGACAAGTGATATGGTAACCAGTCCATAGTGTTAGGCATAACTAATCAAGTTATTCCTATTGAGTCTCTTAGATAGGGTTGGTGTTTTTCATAAGTATCCAAGGTAGGAAGTGCTCCCTTAAAAAACACAAATGGTCTAGTTGTGCACTAAGTGGTGCAAATTTAAATTGTCAACATGGAAAAGTTGGTCCAAAGGTCAACCAACCCAATCAAACCAATTCTTCTAACTCTTCCAACCAATAAAACAATATTTAAAATTGAGATTCCCCAAAATAATATACTCTAATAGGGGAGTCTTATGCTTTAGTTTTAGACAAATTGCTCAAATCCAACATCATACAATTTCCTCCCATCAAACCCTTAAAAATTTTATGCTTTTCACCCTACACCTAGTTGGTACAATGAGAATGATCTATGTGCTTTTCACTGGGTTGTTGGGCATGATGTTAGTAGGTGCAACAACTTTAAAACTATTATCCAAAACATGATTGATAAGGGTGAGATTATATTTGATAATCCCAATACACCTCTAAATCAATCCCTTGATATGTTATATAAACCTTTCCCCAATCATACCCCTTCTACCAACTATGATGATGAAAAATTGGAATCATCTCACGCTCATGAGATCCATATGGTTAATGTCATTATTAGTAAACCTATCATTGAGGAAACCATTGACTCAATTACCTATTCATCCATTCCACTCATTGAAATGATGGACTCACCCTCTATTCTTTTGGATACCCAAATAGAGGAAACAAACAACCTTATTTCTTCACTTGATGAGACCATTAACTTATCCACATCTCCTTTGATAGTAATACCAAAGGAGGCAACCATTGTTTCAACTACCTCTTCCCCCAATCCACTTATTGAAGTGGTAGAACTACTCGCCATTACTTTGGACAACTAAACAAAGGAAACAAACACCTATGTTCCTTCACTTGATGCTATCACACCTTCCTCCCCTATCATAGAACAACCCATTCTCTCTTTGGAAACCATCTCAAAATAAGAGATCACCTTGTCTATTCCTTCAATGGAGGAAACATCCTTTCAAATCTTGGAACTTTCCATCAAGAATAAAGTTTAAGGAATCATTCCCTCACCTAAACCTATGGGATTAATATTTAAAACCAATGACTAAAGGATCAAAATGGTTTATAAACCTTTTTCTTGATTAGTCTAAAGCTTAGAGTTCACTTCTCAACCCAATATGGATAGAGGTACCTTTTAGCATCATCTTGGTCTCCCCTTTCAAAACAAACATGAGCCTTCAACCTCACTTTCATCCACCCTTAAGCATATCATTACCTCAACCACTTCATTAAATATGTCTTCCTCTAAAACCATAGGGGAATCATCTAGACCACCTCTATCCAAAATTATCAAATCGCATTAAGCCTATCTAACCAAACCTATCAAGAATCTAACAATCCTTCTTACACCTAGCCTTGCTCACCCATATTTGAAGTTGGACTTAAACCCATCTAGTGCACCAAATAAAACCCTAAAAAAACCAATTAAGAATGTGGAGCCACCCAAACTCCCACCTCGAACTAGACCTATATCACCTCCTTCCCTCTTACCTTTTATCTTAGGACATCATCCTTATACCATCCTAGGAGCTCATCCTTATACCAAGAAGTTAAACCCTCCTAAAGCAACCCAAACCAAACCTTCTCCTTTAATCCTAACTTTACTTACACCTACCAAATCCTCAAACTCCCCATCATTCTTAACTAACCTATCTACCTATAACTTCCCACCTATAGCCAAAACTTCATCATCCACCTCTAAATCTTCCACCTCAAAACCAACTACAACCAAGAAATTCTAACCAAAACCACCTACTAAAACCATTCCACCACCTATAAATTTTGTGGTGAAGCCTACTTCTAAGAAGGCTCCCACTTCTAAAACCAAAAACCCATCACCTCTAGCACCTTTGCTTGAATCTTATTCAAACATTTTACAAAGGTTTTTGTAAATATATTCCTTAATCCTACCACCAATTAAACATTTCAACCTTTCTAGTCCCAAACCTTCTTGGTTCAATGATAGTTTAATCTACTCATATCATAGGACACCTGGACATGACATGGATAGATACAAAGCTCTCCAAGAACTTATCCATAACTTATGGGATGAGGATGATCTATTAACAAATGAACCTCCCTTGACCCCATTACCAACCCAACCATCAAATCAACCTATCCAACATCTACCCACTCCCCTAATCTCACCCAAGAGTGAGGAGGAACCAAAGTAACCATCTAGCTCAACACTTCCCCTCATCCATACTATCCATATGGTTACCTAATCTTAGTCCCAAAAAAAGGATAAGGGAAAAGCCAAAGTGTTTAACAACTCAAACACAAAGCAATCAAGAAAAAGGAAAAGATCTCAAGGAAACTATAACATACACTAAAGTGTATTTAAAAACTTAGGATTTTTTTAGATCATTTTTGGCTTATGCCTTAGAAAGTGTGAAGGGGAACTTTTATTTGTAGATTAGGTAATAGAAAGGAAGTCTAAGGTTGGTTTTATGTTTTAAAGTCTCTCAAAAATATGTATTGAAAGTCATTATGTGGCTTGATATTTGGGCCTACCCCCTCACTTATCACACTGTAGTGATAAGGGTGTCAGGTGTTTATCCTAGATATACTAAAATTTAGAGTTTAGATTCAACCCGAGAGCTAAGTTTTGGTTTCTCTTCTTGGTAATGACCTCCAACTAAGATAGCAAAAAGCTAAGGTTTACCGCCAGGTGATGAAATCCTAATTGGGCCTTATGTCAATTATTTTTATGTGTTTATTAATTATGTGGTTTGGTAGAGTGCTTGATAACAAGAGTGAAACTACAATTGATTATTTTTACCTTTAAGTTATTAGATGAACTAAAATAAGAATGCAATAAGCAAGCAATCAATGTTTACAAGGTTTATTTTATACCCAAAAGAAATTATAGATTTTGTTGTATGAGTATAGAATAAATGAAGAAAAGGGCACCTAGATGATTCTAGGTTCTATCAGGCATGCCAAAATATTTATCTTAATTTTAGTATTATTTCTTAGAAAGAAGTAAGGTAAGAAACTAGTAATAAGGGTGTGGTATAATTACCTGGTTGTTGATGCATGCATAATCTAGAGGAGTATGGAGATTTCATCTTTATCTTAGAAGGAATAAACTATAGATAAGAAAAAACTAACAAAAGGGGTTGATAGCAAGATAGTTAGGTGTACTGCCTAGCATGAGCTAGATCCAAGAAGCATGAACTTGCTAGGAGACTGTCAATATACTCTTTGATAAAAATTAATTTTAAAGAGATAAAAAGAAATTATTTGCATCAATTATTAAAAATTAAATGAGATGCAATACAAGAAGAAGTAGATGCTTGTTAAATAAAATGACTAAATATAGCAATAATAGGTCAATACTAGTACTAAAGTGGGTTGGGTCAGGTTTAAAGAATTAGAAAAGGGTCTATGAATAGGTAGGGACATAGACAGTTAGATTTGGTTGTGGGTAAAGGGTTGGAAATAAATTGTTGATATTTATTACCATAGTGACCATCGAAGGTTGGAATAATCATCAATAGTTAAGCTAACCTTCGATGGTTTCTTAACCATCAATAGTTGTAGGTGTCATCAACATCAAGGTGACCATCGACAGTTCTTATGGATTTGGAAGGTTTTTAGACAAGGAGTTGTAGAATGGGTAGGTGGTCAAGTAGAGGTCTGTCAAGGGTTTGGTAGTAATAAAATATGACATAACAAGCTCTGATTAGGGTAGGAAGGTTAGAAATCCAATAAACAAAGCTAAATTACAAATATACTTATAGCTTGCTAAGTGGTTTATGGTTGATGGCTGGAGCAATTTTGGTATAATAGTAGTACTTTTCCTCAATAGTAATTTTGATTGAGGTTTGGGTCTCTATTGTAGTTACTGAGTTGTTGAAGGAAGACTTGGTTGGTTGGAATCTTGAATACCTATATGCCTTAATGCTCTTATGAGTGACCCATTTCACCTTCTACTCCCTTCCTTTTATAGGTAAGGAGAGATGGAGGATAAGAGGTTTAGGATGCTGATTTTGATGCTTGTCAATTCATTAACACTAGGTAAGGCAGCCATATTTAATTATGTCATACTAGTTTGTACACAACTAATATTTGTGTAAGCATGGGGAGGACCTGACCGTCGATAGTCAAGCTAACTATCAGTGATTGAGGGTTTAGAGGAAAAGGGGTCAAGATCAATTAAAAGGGCTATCTTAAAGGTGAGTTAGTAAGTTAGTGAGTTAGTTAATTAAGGTAGCTAACTGGACTCAGGGTCTAATAGGTTGTTTAGGTGGTCCCTAGGGGGTTTTGAGGCATTTCAACATCTAGAACTATCATGTATAGTTTTCTAGTGTGTACACATACAAGCATCCTACTCACAAAACTTTGCTCACAATTTTTTTACTTCAATCCTTCTTAAAAACATCTAGACACTTTATTTTCTCACTGATGCCATCCTATGTATCTATCATCCTTTTTATCCTTTGTGAAGATGCCCTTTTATGAACCAAAGGATCCTCGATCATATAGGAAATTTAAGATATAATTTGTATATTTATAAATCATATATTTGGTTATTGTGGGTAGAACCACTATTTAATGTAGACTGAAAGTTTCAAAAAATTTGTCTGCATGAATTAATGGTTACATAACCACCTGTTAGGGTATGGAGCTAAAAGCTTCATCCATGAGCAAGTTCAAAAGTTGTAGGCTTTACACAGTCACCGACGATGGTCAGGAAGAGACCAAAGGTGATCAATGTCGGTCAAGGAGAAGACCAAGATCAGCTGATGTCGGCAGGTGCAAGCAAGCAGGAACCGACGTCAGTCACCTGTGTAGGCAGATTCTATTTTTGTGCGTGAACAGACAGTTTGCATGTTAAGGAACAAAGTGTTGGTTGTAAGCCCATGTTTCTAATTTGAGTAGGACTGAAATTAGAGCCCTTATTTGGAGGTGCATCTATCAGTTGTAAGTGCATGCTCATGAGTCTCTATAGTTATATAATAGAGATAGATCTTCATAGTTCATAGAACAGGACAAGACAATAAGACAATACTGTAGAAGTAGAATACAGATTGTATATCATTCTAGATTGTGGAATAGATTGTAATTGAGAGAGAGAGAGGACTCTAGAAGGGTAAGAGAGATCTTGAAAGTGATCTATACATCTGAGATAGGTGTAGAAGAAAAGAAGTTTTCTTCAATTGTAATTCCTTCAGTAAAGAGTTGAATACAAGTTTTTAGGGTGGTTTCTTTTATCTCTTGTTTCTTGTTAATTTCGATTCTAGTTACTTATCTATCTGATTTAATTCCATGTTTATTGCTTTCATAAGTGTAATCATATTGTTGGTTGATCCCCAACAAGTGGTATCAGAGCATTGGTTGCAGGTTCTAAAGCTTGATACCAATAAGTGGTATCAGAGCTTTGGCTAACTAACAGGTGTTTCAGATTTGGTTAGTGTGTATTGATTACAGGTTACTCACAGGGATTTCTATTGGAGTGGGAGAAAGCAATGGCAGAAGAAAGTAAACTTAGAATGGAGAAGTTTAATGGCAAGAACTATCAATTATGGAGAATACAGATAGAAGATTATCTGTATCAAAAAGATTTATACTTACTATTAGGAGGGACTGCAAAGTAGCCCAAAGGCATGGATGATGAAGAATGGGAAGTTATTGATAGAAAGGCTCTTGGATCTATAAGATTGAGTCTAGCATCCACTGTGATATCTAATTTATCACAAGCAAAGTCTACGGTAGAGTTAATGACTACTTTAGCAAATATGTATGAAAAACCCTCAGCTTCTAATAAGGTATATCTTATGAAGCAGTTATTTAATTTGCAGATGCAGGAAGGTAGTTCTGTATCTAATCATTTGAATGATTTCCATGGAATTGTGAATCAATTAACTTCAGTCAAAATAGTATTTGATGATGAAATTAAAGCTCTATTAATCTTATGTTCTTTACCAGAAAGCTAGCACAGCTTAGTAATGGCAGTTAGTAATACTGCTTCTGCTTCAAATATTTTAAAAGTAGATGATGTGGTTAGTGTAATCTTGAATGAAGAAATTCGCAGGAAAAGCATAGAAGAGACATCAGGGAACGCTTTGAGTTTTGAGAGCAGGGGAAGACAGAAAGAGAAGAGCAAGAAAGGGAGATCAAGATCTAAATCCAAGGTGAGAGGTAGATCTAAATCCAGAAATGGCAGGAAGCCACAATGCTGGAATTGTGGAAAGATTGGGCACATAAGCAAAGATTGCTAGTCAAAGCCTAAAGAGGACAGACAACAAGATGATAAAGAAGAAGCAAAGGTGGCAGGTATTGTTTCACAAGATGCTCTTATATTCTCTTTGCAAACTAATATAGAATCTTAGGTTTTAGATTCTGGTGCATCTTTCCATGCAACCCCTAATAGAGAATATTTTAGTGACTATGTCCATGGAGATTTTGGAATAGTCTATCTAGGGGATGATGAGCCTTGAAAAATAGTTGGTAAAGGTAAAGTGCAGCTGAAAATGTAGAATGGCAACACATGGGTGTTGAAAGAAGTGATGCATGTTCCCAGCCTGAAGAGAAATTTGATTTCTGCAGGAAAGTTAGGGGATGAGGGTTATACAGTAACTCTCACAGCTAAATCTTGGAAGGTTACCAAGGGTGCACTTGTAATGGCCAGAGGTAAGAGAGTAGGTACTCTCTATTTGTGTAATTGTGTTACTGACAATTCTCCTTCTGTATTATCTACTTCAAATGTAGATGCTAAATTGTGGCACCACAGGCTTGGCCACATGAGTGAGAAGGGTATGACAATTCTTAAGTCAAAAGGTATGTTTCCAGATTTGAAAAAAAAAGATCTAGAATTTTGTGAGCACTGTATTTTTGGAAAGTAGAGGAAAGTGAGTTTTCTCAAGACCGGGTCAACAAAGAAGAAGCATAAGTTACAGCTTGTTCACACAAACGTGTGGGGACCAGCCCAAGTTGCTTCTATTTGTGGATCAAGGTACTATGTGTCTTTCATAGATGATGTTACAAGAAAGGTATGGGTCTATTGTATTAAGAACAAATCTGATGTTTTTGACACGTTTAAGATTTGGAAAGCTATGGTTGAGAATGAATCAGACAAAAGATTGAAGTGCTTGAGATCTGACAATGGTGGTGAGTTTTGCAGCCTCAAGTTCAAATGGTATTGTTTGAAACATGGAATACGTAGGCAGAGACCGACGTCAGTCAAGCAGAACTGATGGTAGTCAGTTACAAGCCTGGAAGTGATCGAGGTCGGTCACTATCAGAGAATTTGGGTGGACAGCGTCTTGTGGATGAGTCTTAGTCATTCAACAGGAGGTCAGAAAGAGTAAGTAAACCTCCAATTCGATATTCCCCTTCATTATTTTATTTATTGCTTACTGATGGTGGAGAACCAGAGAGTTTTGATGAAGCAATATAGGTGGAATCCAAGGTTCAGTGGGAGCTAGGCATGAGTGAGGAGATTGACTCCTTGAGAGAGAACCAAACATGGGATTTGGTTGAGTTGCCAGCAGGAAAGAAGACACTAAAAAACAGATGGATCTACAGGTTGAAAGAAGGTGAGAATGGATAGATGAGATACAAGGCTAGATTGGTAGTAAAAGGATTTGCACAGAAACTAGGTATTGACTTTGGTGAGATTTTCTCTCCTGTTGTTAAAATGACTTCTATACAGACTGTATTGTCTTTAGTTGCTATAGAGGATTTGCATCTCGAGAAACTTGATGTTAAGACAGTGTTTCTTCATGGAGATTTGGATGAAAAAATATAAATGGATCAGCCGGAAGGATATGAGGTCAAAGGTAAGGAGAAACTAGTGTGCAGATTGAAGAAAAGCTTGTATGGCCTCAAGCAAGCTCCAAGACAATGGTATTTAAGGTTTGATAGGTTTATGACTGAGCATGGCTATAGTAGATGTTAATCTAACCATTGTGTGTATTTCAAGAGATTGGATAATGGTAGATACATTATTCTATTATTGTATGTAGATGGCATGCTGGTTGCAGGATCACACATGCAGGATATCTCTGAGCTAAAGGTGAAATTAGCTCACACATTTGCCATGAAGGATTTGGGAGCAGCAAAGAAAATCCTTGGCATGAATATTAAGAGAGACAGGAAAAATCACAGGTTGATTTTATCTCAAGAGGATTATGTGGACAAGGTGTTGAAACGGTTCAATATTTAGGATGCAAAACCGGTAAGCACACCTATGGCTGGACATTTCAAGTTAAGTAAAGAACAATGTCCTAATTCACATGATGAGGTAGAGTACATGAGAAAAGTTCCATATGCTTTAACAGTAGGAAGTTTAATGTATGCAATGGTTTGTACTAGGCCTGATATTTCCCAAGCAGTGGGAGTTGTAAGTAAATATATGGCCAATCCAGGAAAGGAACACTGGAAAGTAGTTCAGTGGATCCTTAGATATCTGAAAGGAACCAGCAGTAAGCACTTGTGCTATGGCAGTTCAAATACTTCTCTACATGGTTATGTAGATTCAGATATGGCAGGTGATTTGGATGGCAGGAGAAGCACCACAAGATATGTTTTCACTGTAGGTGGAACAGCAGTTAGCTAGATATCAATGTTGCAGAAGGTTGTTGCCTTGTCAACTACAGAAGCAGAGTATATTGTAGTCATAGAGGCTAGCAAAGAGATGATATGGATGACACGGTTCATGGAAGATCTTGGAAAGGAGCGAGAGAGTTGTAGACTATACAGTGGTAGTCAGAGTGAAATTCATTTGGCTAAGAATTCAGCCTTTCATTCAAGAACAAAGCACATACAGCTTAGGTACCACTTCATACGACAGGTATTGGAGGATGGTGAGTTGAAGCTAGAGAAGATCCATACAGATAAGAATCCTGCGGATATGTTAACCAAGCCAGTTATAAAGGAGAAGTTGAATCTTCATTCAAATTCCATTGGTCTTCATGATTGAGTTGAAGATGGAGGAGCTAGAAGATGTTGCTGTATAGGTACTGATGCAACTGTTTATCTCTAAGTGGGAGATTGTTAGGGTATGGAGCTAAAAGCTTCATCCATGAGCAAGTGCAGAAGTTGTAGGCTTTACACAGTCATCGATGACGGTCAGGAGGAGACCAAAGGCGATCAACGTCAGTCAAGGAGAAGACCAGGATCGGCTGACGTTAGCAGGTGTAAGCAAGCAGGAACCGACATTGGTCACCTATGTATGTAGATTCTATTTTTGTGCGCGAACAGATAGTTTGCATGTTAAGGAATGAAGTGTTGGTTGTAAGCCCACGTTTCTAATTTGAGTAGGACTAAAATTAGAGCCCTTGTTTGGAGGTGCATCTATCAGTTGTAAGTGCATGCTCATGAGTCTCTATAGTTATATAATAGAGATAGATCTTCATAGTTCATAGAACAGGACAAGACAATAAGACAATATTGTAGAAGTAAAATACAGATTGTATATCATTCCAGATTGTGGAATAGATTGTAATTGAGAGAGAGGACTCTAGAAGGGTAAGAGAGATCTTGAAAGTGATCTATACATCTGAGATAGGTGTAGAAGAAAAGAAGTTTTCTTCAATTGTAATTCCTTCAGTAAAGAGTTGAATACAAGTTTTCAGGGTGGTTTCTTGTATCTCTTGTTTCTTGTTAATTCTGATTCTAGTTACTTATCTATCTAATTTAATTCCATGTTTATTGCTTTCATAAGTGTAATCATATTGTTGGTTGATCCCCAACACCACCCTAGCAATTACACAATCATCACCTACATGAAATGATAGTTTTTCCACCATTACTAGAACTTATACCTTGAATCTCTAATGATGATTGAAACAAGGTTTGTTTTTTGCATCTCTATAATTATATTGTTTTTGGATCTTTATGGATCATACCTCCCTTTTGAGAGGCTTATGACCCCACAAAAGTTATCTTAGTGGAAGAGGAGATGTGAAAACAACTCTTTCACCTTATATTTGGATTCCCACTTAGATTACATTGGTTTTTTTTCCTTAAGCCCAGTTTTCCAAGACTCACATGATCCACTATGTGTCTCTCTAAATTTCCATTCAAATAATACATATTCCTCCAATTCTCCTTGCGCATGCAAAACCAAGTATTCTATGGAAGGTATAAATTATTATTTTTATTCCTGAACTAACATGGATGGTTCATACAAATGCAATTTATCATAATTGATAACTGATAATATTATAATGAATGAGGGTAAATAAAACATGAAATCATTCTTGTTAATTTGATCTAAAATTAGAAATGGTTTATACCGTAGTGGTTTAAACTTCCTAACTTATACTTGGAGTCTTTAGTTTATAAAATATAGCCATACCCTATCACCAACCTTGATTGTGTGCCTTTTATAGTACTATACATGCTTGATATTGTAATTTTATTGAGACTACTCTAACAAATATTTCATTTTGAGATGGATTTGCATAATCCTATCACTAAAATTTTCAACTCTTGTTATCATTGAATCTTGATTCTCTATCTCTACCTATTATTCCAATGAAACATCAAGTGGATTAGCTAGAAAATAACCCAAACATGGTTAAAATGGTGACTTATTTGTGTATGTTTATATTTCCATGTTGTAAGAGTATTTAATGTACACCAAAAATTCATCCCAAGTCCCCAAACACTTATTATTATGACCTCTTATCAACTGAACCAAAGTCCTATTGACTACCTCTATTTTTCTATCAATTTTAGGATGCAAAGTAGTACTTCATTGTAGCTTAGTATCGATATTTCCACCTAGAGTTTTCCAAAGAATGTTGAGTCCCTATGTAATACCATAGACTCATGTAATATAAAATGTAATCAAACATTAAAACATAAGAGTTTTATTACTTCATGCCTTTTTATTATTTTCTTAAATACAATTAAAATACACATTTTATTATTTAATCTATCTAAAAAACATATAGATAGTCATGTCCATTATTGGAAATCAGTAATCCACCATAAAATCCCTAAAAATGCTTTCACTTTAGGGAAAATTTTAATAAATGTGCACTGAAAAATATACAATGGGTGGGGAATATGTTTAGACTCAAATTTACTAGTTTGGCTAATCCTACTAGAATGAATTTAATGTTTTCAAAAAATAGAATTTTATAAAGATGAAAAAGTGAATTTATGATAATATTTATAATTTATTGAAAAAAATGGATAAATTATCATTTGTAATAAAATGAGGTTACATGAAATAAAATGTCAATTCATATAATGATAAATATTTACAAGAGATTTGCTTAACAAAATATTAAAAATGGTCAATTATTAAGGGATTTAAGAGCAACTTTTATTAAGGTTAAATCTATGGGAACTAGGTTCCTCACATTATGTGAGATCATTGTGAATTTTGAAGGATGAGTTCAAGATAATAATTTACACCATTAATATCCTTGTGTGATTTGATTTGACTAGGAATGATATAATCAAAATTATGTCTTATCACATTTATTTCCATATATCTATTAACGTTAAACAAGATTAAAAAAAAAAGCCTCCTAAAAACTAAATGAGCCTCGTAAAACTTTACTTGGCTCAAGTATCTTTCTATTGAATGACTTGAAATTTGTGAGAAATGTTTTGACATAAATCATTTTAAAAAGTTTCAATATTAATTTATTAATGGATTACAATATGTAGGAACTAGGATCCTACCATTACTATACTCATGTGATATGACTACTAAGGGATAGATGGCTTCAAGGCAACATATTTTATTGCATTAGGAATTATCTAGTCTAAATTATGTCATGTCACCTTTATTTCCTTATATTTTGAATTTATCTATTGAGGATTCTAAAATTTTACTTTAGGATTTTTATTGGCTTCATCAATATTGATTCTTATATACACTAATATTTAGTGTTCTATATATTTGAGTTAAAACAAGTGAGTTGATCGTAATGTCTCCCTATTTTCTTCTTTATAGAGAATAAAGAAATACCACATTTCATTCTCCTATATCTGACATCAGGCTGAAAATCATTGTCTCTACTTAGTTAAGGGATGTTTTGAGGGAATTATAATATATTATCAACATTTATTATGTCTATATGGACATGAAAAGTAGAGTGTTTTACCCTATTTTAGATAAAACACAATAAATTGTATGTGTAATTATAGTTATAAAACTAGAGAATATCAAAACATTAAAGATGTAAAATAATTAAATTTTTTGATTTTGAAAGATGGTAAATATGAAAAATTACCAGATTAGAAAAGTACTTGAAAGGAAACAACTTAGGTAAAAATAGTATTTTAGGTAACTATTATGAGTGAAAATTAATAATAGAGGTCATTGTGCATGCTTAGGATCAAGAACAAAATCAAAATGTTCTTCTAGATAAGTTTGTTGTTGTAGACCCTCAAATTTAATCAATAAATGTTTGACAACAATTGTTTATCTTTGATATCCTTACCTTTCTTAGTTTATTCATCATTCTGTTTAACTTGCAATGTATATGAAAGCCTTCATTATCTTTTGAATATTAATAATATCATTAAAACATCCCTATTAATCTCTATTTATCATATAAACTCATGAAAATTCTTCTCTAGAATAATTTGTACTTTTAAGACATGTCCATGCTAATCAGACAAATGCACACTTCACATGTGTTTAGTAGCGTAGGCATGTCTCCCATGCTCCAATGGTCACCTTTTAAATTTGACATGATTCACAATGGCTTTCTCACACATTTAAAAAAGTTTGTTAATGCAAATATTCAAAATATTCTTTTATAAAATCACATCAAGGCACTCACTCAAAACCCCCTAGCACTCTGTTGGCAATTAACTAATTATTTGAATTCAAAATAATATATTTATTGAGCAAAGAACCCTATTCTAGCCAATTGTAATTTTGTTGCAATTTTATATTCATAGACAAAGTCGAACATTGTGCTATTTAAAGTTAAGGACATCATTTTTCATGCATTTTAGTCAAATATTCTAGTTATATTCACTTGATATTTCCTAAAGGGAAAGATACATTGACATGAGGCCCTTTTAGGCTATGTAGGTAGCACTCAGATTACATGGGGTTCTTTGAGGATAGCTCAACACTTCCCACTTCCCTAATTTCCCCCCTTTTTTACTTGATACATATTTGGTTCTTGTACAAGACTAGGGTTTTGATCTTATAGGGATTTCATTCATAATTTTAGCTCCAATACAAAATTAGGTAATTAGTAGGTATAGGCATAGGTACGCAAATCACTAGTTTTAGCACATGATCAGACATGATAAAATCACAGAAGGTAGACAATGATTCACTACACAACTATAATTTTCCCATGTATTTGTCCTAGAGTGAAACAAAACTCTATTATAGGTTACGACATAATTACAAGGTCCTTTTAACTAGTTTTTAGCAACAAATAGTCTACACAGTTGACAAAAAATTAGATCCAATATAGGTTTGCAAAATTTACTATTTTTAGCATATTTCCAATTATGTACATTTTTATAAATTTACATTTAGAGAGGCACTCGATTCAAATTTCAATAGTTGAAACCCTACAACTATTGGGCTCTAAAATAACAATTCAAAAATTTTCATAAGAAAAATAAAAATAATATACTCTAATTTATACTTACTAACACAATTAGTGTCAACATCCTAAACTAATAAATTTACTCTACCATTATAATATTCAATATAGACATCATAATTTTCAACACAAGTGGATTGGAAAAGAGTGCATGTAACAATATTCATTATGTCCATCATAATTTTTAACTCAAGTGGATTGGAAAGTAGTGTGTATGTAATATTAAATGAGGTTTGATGCCATGCTCAATTTGTTGAGTTGACATTGTAGATTCGATGCCTAATATTTTATGCACTCTTTATAACTATGGTAAGGAGAGATGAAACACAAGAAATAATTTCCCTTCTTTCAGGAAGTGATTCTTAGTTTTATCGCACAATCAATCATAGATATATTTCTTTCTTAACTACATATAACTTACTCAAGATTCTCACCCGAAGACCATAAAGAAAAATTTCATAGGTATGTATTCAGTGGACAATCAAAATGATGGGTGGGAGTCACTACTTGATATGATGCATCTACCCAATTATAGACATTGAGTTTAGGGTGACAATTTAGATGATCTTCTACCTCCACCTTACTCCTTTCCCTATTTCTTGTACTTTAATTAGCTTTGTGCCCTTATAGTTTTTTATATTGTTCATTTTTGTATATGTTTAATTTTTTTGAGTGAAAAGTGCATACAATCAGAAATGCATCATGTCCACAAATCAATCCTAGATTAGATGGGATAGAACACACGTACACTTTTGATTGGGGAGCATACAATTGTTAAATGGGAGAATGATGAATGTGAGGATCTGCTAGACTTGATTAGGGGATCACTTGTCACAACACACCATGAAAGATAGGGTTCTAAAGCATATAGTCTAACATAATCACATAACAACCCTAAAAGAGTCCTATGATTTAATCTATTCACTAATCCATTAAAAATAAAATTAAATCTAGTCTAGTGTTCATCAAAGCTTGTGGTACAAAGTGGGGGTTAGAAAAAAAACAAAAAACCAACTAAAGTAAACATTTATAGGAGACATATACTCATGTCAACGTATATGGAATCCTAATACATGGAAGAGAAGAATACATATGCTCTATCTATATAATCTTACAAAGGAGGAATAAAGTTAGGAATACTTACCTTTGAAGACAAACCCACCAAACATTAATATCCCCCTTGGCCAAGGTGTTTCACAAGAGATTGTCATGGTATATAAGGATAACTAAGATAAATCAGTTCTAGGCTACACAACCTATCAAAGAATTCATAAGATGAGAACAAAACTCCAAATAAATTATTAAACCCTAAAGAGTTATTCCTCAAGTAGAATGGTCAATACGCAGATGTTTGTTTGCACTTATTCTCTTTATTCTTCTCTCTTCTTTAAATGGTAAGGATTGACCTTATATATATAGTAGTCTCTTACCTAAACACATTTTGGGCACATCAGTTGTACTAGGTTGATTGACCTATTGTGTTTTTAGGGTTAACTCACTAGGTTTGTGCTAGGTTGACCAAGAGGCCAAAAAACTTAAAGAGATCAAAAGTCCATAAACTATACTAGGTTGACCTAGTCAACCTAGTACAACTGATAGGTCAAAAGGGTACTATGGTAAAAAATGATGGATAAAAAATAATAAGTGATATGAATGGATATAACTAAGACAAATAAGCCTGGGTTCAATGGTTTCAGGAGGCTAGATTGTGGATGACAATAGGAAAAAGGAATGACAATCTTATGAAGCACCAATGGTATGCCCAACCCTTTCTCGATGCACCCCTTAAGGCTTGAACTCAAAGAGATTAAGATTCCATAGGTTTATAGAAGATACAAAGTGTCAATAATAAATAAAAATTTGAAAATATTATATGTATACATATGCCCTAGCTGAAGCTCATCATGTGTCGCATAAGTGCAACAGAGGGTGTTGATTCAGAAGAAAACATGATAACACACAATGTTGATGCTAATTATGGTGCAGTAAGTAGTAACTAAGATAAGTGAAAGCATTGAATTGAAAAACACATACCTTTAACCTAACTTCATGTCATAGATAAAGTAGATTGCAAGCAATGTGAATGTGTCCAATATATAGTACACTAGGCAAACTTGTAGAAATTAGTGTAAAAAAAAGACAAAAATTGAAATTTTTGGAAGATATGCATATAGCAATGAAAAACATATATATTTTAGGAAAATTTGGAAAATTAGGATTATTAATGCAAGACTAGAATATTTAAAGGAAAATAAATGATAAAATGATGACAAATGAATGACAAATAAATGACAAGAAGGATGGCAAGTGAATGACAAATGATAAGAAATAAATGATAAAAGGATTGGAAATAAATGACAAATGATAGGAAATAAATGCCAAATGATAGGAAATAAAATACAAATGATAAGAAAACATTTAATACATAAATGGAAATGTAGAACATACTAAATCACGTTGGGAAGCATGTAAAACATAAATAAAAAAATGAATTTCAATGCAAGAAAAACTTTAACAAAAGTAGGTAATAAAGGGAAAAGTAAGATCATGTAAGATAGACATGAAAGAATCAAAGATAAAAAAAATATGAAAGCATGTCGAATGACATGTAAGTCAAGATGTAAGATAAACATAAAGAAGGCATACATAAATAGAAACATGTAATAATGGAAAATGGGTGTAGACTCAGTTGTCCACAATAGAAGGGTAGTATAATAATGACAAATGAAATAAAAGAGTTATCTATAGTTACTCAAACATCTTGGTTTGATCTAAGGATAGATAAAACTGAAGTAAAGTAGTGCTAGCATATTTGTAAGAGATGAATAAAAAAAAATTAAATAAAAAGGGAAAACATATCTGGAATCATAATTTGAATTTGAATAGGGGAATGAAATGGGTGGAGGGAATAATTAATGAAAAACCAAGGTAGAGGAACTCTTTATCAAAGTCAAGGCACTCAAATTTGGTTTGTCAAAATAAGAGGACTTTAAACCTTAAGAACAATGAAGAACTTCTCTTAGTGACAAAAGTCTTGGTAAATAAGTGGAGTATATAAATCATCCCATGAAGGTTATATGCATGCAAATAAAAATGGACGTACCTCCCCACGACATGTTCCCCACTCTTCAGGACCCCTTCTAGAGCCATCGATCTACTATGAAGATTAGGTACTTATGTGAGAAAGTAGGTAGCACCATAAAATATTTTGAATTCCCTTATCCTAATCTACTGGCCTACCACAACCCAAAGGACTTCAACTCTTTGTAAATCCAACTATGGAGTTTGAGATTTGATTGGAGATAGGAGATGCGATTGTAAATACATATTTTTGATGTGATTTGACTTTTGAGATTTGGTATTTTACATTTTAGATATTATTTCCTTTTGTGTTCAAATGATTTAGCTTTTAACATTCTTGATGGTTTTTTTTTTAAGATTCCTCCTCCATATGGATTTAGAAAACCAATCATGGGTTCTAAAGATTACTTTCATTTGAAATCTTGGGACAAGGTTGCTAAGAGAAAGAAACTTCAAATTATATGGGGTTTAAGAGTCTCTTAAATCTAAGTGAAATAAAAGTGTTATCTTGACTTTGACCTTGTTTTATCCAATGTAGAGATGACAAGAAGGGGAAATCAAGAAGGATGACACATGGAATAATTTGAATTTCTTGAAATTGAAAAAAAAGTGAAAAAGGGAAAAAAGAAGGGATACAATGATAGTAAAGTGTGATTCCTTATCATAAGAAAGAGGGAAGTGGATGAAAAAAATGCTAACATAGATTGTTTGAAAATTTAATCTAGCCAAAGAAGCAAAAGCTAAAGTTTAAGAATAAGGATCAAGGACAAGGAAATAGTGGTAATTCTATGAGGAGGGTTAGGTCCTATCCATGGTCTTACAAATTAACTCATAAAAGAGGGACCCATGAAGGTGGTGATAAGAAAGAGAAAAACAAAAGTGAGGGAGCCTTTGTACAAAGCACCTCACAAATAAAAACCCTAAGGATGCCAAAACAACATTGGCAAGAAGCAAAATAATAATGAAAAATAAAAGCTGGTGGTTTTGTGAGGAATGTTAGGTCCTATCCATGGTCTTACGAAGCAACTCGAAAAAGAAAAACCCAAGGGGGTGACAAAAGAGAAAATAAAAAATAAAATGAAGACTATGGTACATCAAAATGCTGAATAAAAGGGGAAAATGATCATAAATCTACTAAGGCAAATAATTACATAAAAAGACAAAAATAAAAGAGTATATAGGGAGCCAAAATGAAAGTGAATGCGAAATGTGATATATGAGAAAGCCAAAAGAACATAAATGAAAATGATGATGCTTACGAAGGTGAAATTAAAAGAAAAAAAATGGATAAAAAGAAAGAAACATGAGACAAAAAGAACAAGTAAAATATATGCTAATGTTTGTATTAAAGATGAGCATGTGAAATAGAAACCTATAAGTCTCAAAAGGTTTCTTGAAGCTGCATTTGTTTAGTATTATGTATTATAGAATACAAGTGGGCATCATAAGATGCCCCAAAGGGTAATTGGATGTAGTGATGGGTATCAAAAAATGCCCCTAATTCTTAGTAGATATATGGATGGGCATCACAAGATGCCCCAAAGGCTGAAGGGACATGTGGATGGCCATCACAAGATGCCCCAACATGTGAGTTAGAGTGAGGTGATATTGAACCATTAAAATGATTTGCATTTGGTTGGTAAGTGCATTTAGAGATAGGCAAATATGTTGGTTTGTTAGATTTTAAGGAGGTTAAATGTGGCATATGATGTGTAGGAGAGGTATGAGGAGATAAAAGAGGTAAAGGAGGACCATGCATTATATGCTTTGGAGTAGGAATTTGAATTAGGTACTATTTTGGTTCATGTGGCCTAAGAGGTTGAGATTCAATGGATTCTACAATATGTTTAAAGTTGTTCATGTTAGATATCATTTCCTTATTAGTGTAGGAAGAAGGATCAATTGTGGTTTGGAGAAAACTATCAAATGAGGTGTGTTCATTAGGTAGTTAATGTTGACATGATTGTGGTTCTTGAGAATGACTTTGAGAAGCTTGAAGATAATCTTTATAACATTGTTTTGTGAGAGGATCAAGATTAAAATGTTGACCAAGTAAGGAAGAAAAAAGAAATAGATGAAGATCATGACAAGATTCATGATAATGACCTATTGTAGCATGCCACTAACAAAATTTATATAGATTGTACCATTTTATAGGAGGTTTGCAAGGATCAAAGCTCATGGGTTTAGAGGGTGGTAATTTCATCTTAAGTTGTTCTATACTCAAGGGAGGGTGGGTTGGGTCAAAAATGGTTGAATTGGATGCTTCATTTGAGGTTGCAGAGGATTGGATGAATCAATGGTATGAAAAGAAGATTTAAAATATGTTTTAGTAGTTGTTTGAGGTGGTTAAAATTGATTCATAAGAAAGTCTTGCATTTTTTCTTGGTTTAAGGCTTAAACTAATTTTTTGGGAGAAAAGATTTAAATTTTATATTGAAGAGGAGCCTTAAGTGAAGTGACAAATAGTTTTAGAAGAGTGTCATAATTCATTTTATGATTGACTTTATGATCAAGAGACTTCCATCATTTGATGAAAGTATGAGTTGATTCATTAGGATGTTCCTTGGCATTGATGAAAGAGCTAAAGTAATTTTCAAGAAGGTCATCACGTTGGAATTCCTTCACTAGAGCATTTACTAAATCCTCTAGTTATGAGATGGAATGTCTAGGAAATTAGTTGTACCATTCAAGTGCATCACCAATAAAGGTTTTGTCTAAGATCTTGTTGGTTGGAAAGGTGTTAGTTTCGACCCATTCCTTATATAGAATACTAAAATACTTAAGAAAGATAGTAGGGCCCTTATTCCCATTATATGTGATAGTTGAAGAAATGTTTCCAATATCTATGAATGCAATGAATGGGGCTAAAGGTTCATTTTGAAGATGTTGAAGCTTTTTTTTATTCATTAGAGGTTTAAGGATGATATTCCCATTGGCATCTAAAAGAGGAGGGACAAAATGTTTATTTGGCTGAGACGTGATGATGCGTTGTGGTTGACTAATCATGTTGCATAAATGTTGTTGTATGCTCATGATTTGAGATTGATTGGTTGTTTTCATGATGTTCATTTATTAAATGACTTGGGCAAGAAGTTGAGTTGTATCAATAGGTGGGTTTTAAGGTGGGGTATTGGTGTTGATAGGAAGAGGAATGTTAATGTTGGTAGGAGGAGGAGTCTTTGTAGGTGGAGGATTCCCAACATTGGTAATATTTTTATTGAGTGTGGTAAAAGAAGAAGACAGCTTGGTAAGGCCACCATTATTGTGAGGAGTGTAGATAATATTATCTTCAAGGTTTTTGAATAATTGGGAACCATCTAGATTACCAAGTTGATTGGTTTCAATCATGTTATTTTGAGAATTGACAAAGCTAGGTGATCTTGTTATGGGTGTAACAAGAGGATTGTAAATGTTGTTTATAAGAGGAGGAACATAATGTGAGATTCCAACATTTGATGTAGATGGGTTGATATACTTATGCATTCTAGGTTTAGAAGGTGTCAAAATGGTATAAAGTATATGATTATCATGATTTAGGATTTGTCTAATAGGATTATGTAGATATACTATATGGTATGTGGTAAATTGAGAATATTTAGAGCCATGTGATAAAGAGATGCACCATAAAGAATTATCTTCTATGGTGTATAGATGGGGTAGGAAATAACAACCCATGTACATTTCGAATGGGTTGATACTATCAATAAAGAGTTTGATAAAAGGTTTCATTATGATTGGAAAGAAATAAACAAAATGCAAAAAAAAAGATAGTAAACTGGGTTGGAAAACAAAAAGGGCAAAAAATAGTATAGGTTTGACTTGGTCGACCTACCATAGAAGATAGTCCTATAAAACTATACAAGGAAAACTAGGTTGATCCAGTATAATGTACAGAGCCTGGAAAAGATCTGTGAACAATATAGGGTCAACTAGGTCAACCTAATGCAGTGAACAAAGGTGGAAAAATGTCTATAAATAGTATAGGGTCAACTAGGTTGACATATTAAAATGAATATAGGCTAAAAAACAATAAATTAAACAATATAGGGTTGATCAGGTCGCCCTAGTATAATGAAAATAGGTAGATTCCTTGTTTTGCCTATATCTTAGGTTCTACTCATCCATTTCTCAAACCATAAAATGCGTTGGATTAATGATTATGTAGAGAATATGATAAATTTTATATCAAGTTGTGAATTTAAATAAGAAACTTTGCAAATAATGAAAAACAATAAGTGCTAAAGGGATACAAATAATCCTATGAATGCACACAAAGTAAAACCTTGCACTAACACTGGCTAATGCAAGGTTTTGCACACACCATTAATCAAAGATCAAGGAATCAAATTGAAAATTAAATAATTAGCTACTTGGTAAAATTATAATGTTGATTAGATTATTAAAAGTGATTTTAAATGTTAAAGGATGTTGGCTATAAGCAAGGAACTAGATAGCAATCTAAGGTTGGTTTCAGGTAAGTTTAAGATGAAAGGGACTTTAGTGAAAATGATATAGGGTTAGTATTGGGTCCTACCCCCTCACTTCACACACCAAAAAAATAAGTTTAATGGGTGATTAGCCAAAATATACCATTAATTACACTTTATACTTGACCAAAGCATCAAGTCGGCTTCTAACTTGATGATGAAATCCAAGTAGGTTAGTCTGGGTAGTCAGATGTTAAATTTTTTGTTAATGTTATGTGGTTTGGTCATGTGTGAAAAATAATATAAATAGTGAAACTAAATGATTAATTGAAAATCCCTTAATTAGATTATGTGAACTATTCTAAGGAAAACAACTAAAAAGAAAGATGTGATTAATATATATGGTTAATTCCAACTTTGAAACAACATATAGTTTGAGAAACTATATGGAAAATCATATAGAATAGGGTCAACAGGGTTGAACCTGTACTATGGAAGAAAAGTCCAAAAATTAACTAGGTCAGTCAAGTCGATCTAGTTATTTTAGAACACATAGAACACAAAACTAAGTCCATAAGGTTGACCTAGTTGACTATGTAGGGGCAGTTTTGAAGACTAAAAATTATGAAAGGAGAGTATAGAAATAGAAAGATACAGAGAAGTAAAAACTCACCTAAGTGGTTTAGAGATGAAAATAGAGAATATTGTTGATCTAAGACCTTAGAGAAAACTATAAAAAACCTCCAAATTAGGCTAGTTGTTTGACTAAGCAACATAAAAACCTACTAAAAAAGTGCTAAAAATTTACTAGGTCAACCTGGTAGACCTGGTAGGTTGAATTAGAAGTCTGAAAATGCACTTAGTTGAGTTTGTTAACCTAGTAGGCTAATTTGGAAGTCTAGAAAACTAAAACCTATACTGGGTCGAGATGATCAATCCAATTACCTATTCTTAAAAACCTACACATAGATAAAAAGAACTAGGTTGATAGAATTGATCTATTATGTCAAAATAGATGATAAAAATGATGATCAAAAGAAAATGAAAGAAAGTGAAAAAAAACTTGTAAGGATTAGTTTCACGTCAAGTTCACCAAAATATATGCAATCAAAAATGCATCATGTCCATAAATCAATCCTAGATCGAATGGGATAGAGTACACCTACACTTCTAATTAGGGAGCATATAATTGTTAAGTGAGAGCCTGACCAATGTGAGAATCTGCTAGACCTTATTAGGGAATCACTTATCACAACACACCATGCAAAATAGGGTTACAAAGCCTATAGTCTAACACAATCACATAACAAACCTAAAAGAGTCTTATAATTTAATCTATTTACTAATCTCATAATAAGAAAATTAAATCTAATCTAGTGCTGACGAAAGCTTGTGGCACAAAGTGGGGGTTAGAAAAATAATAAATAAACAACTAAAATAAAAATGTAAAAGAGACATATACTAACGTCAATGTATACATAATCCTAATACATGGATGAGAAGAATACATATGCTCTATTTATCTACTCTTATAATGGAGGAATAAAGTTAAGAATACTTACCTTTGAAGATGAACCAACCGAGCCTCAATCTCCCCCTTGGCCAAGGTGGTTCACAAATTGTCATGATATGTAATGATAACTAAGATAAATCAGATCTAGGCTATACAACCTATCCAAGCATCCAAAATACTTATCCACAAGATGATATCAGAGCTCCAAAGAAAGTATTAAACCCTAAATCTTTATTCCCCAAGTAGAATGATCAATACGCAGATGTTTGTTCACACTTATTCACTTGATTATTTGATCTTATTTAAATGGTAAGGAATGACCTTGTATATATAGTAGTCTCTTACCTAAAAAAATTTTGGGCATGTCGATTGTACTAGGTCAACCTAATTGACCTAATGTGTTTTTGAGGCTAATTCATTAGGTTTGTACTAGGTCAGCCAAGAGGCCAACAAACCAAAAGAGAAAAAAAGTCCCTAAACTATACTATTTCAACTTGGTCAACCTAGTACAATTGATAGGTCCAAAGGGTACTAAGGCAAGAAATGAAGAATAAAACATAGAAAGTGATAGGAATGGATAGAATTAAGAAGAATAAGTGTGGGTTCAATGGTTTTAGGAGGCTAGAGTGTAGATGATAAGAGGCAAAGGAAAGACAATCTTACGAAGAACTAATGGTCTATCCACCCCTTTTCTAGTGCACCCCTTAAGGCATGTACTTGGAGAGATTGAGACTCAACAGGTTCTTGTAACATACAAAGTGTCAGTAATAAATAAAAGTTTGAAAATATTATGTGTATACAAAAAGTAATTATTTTGAGCTTTGTTTTTAACTTTATTTAAAAGAGATTTCGATTTGACATTAAGGAGTGTGATGTCATACCACTCATTTTTTGTAAGAATAATTATGTATAATTTTATTATTAATAGAAAATACATTTCATTTAAAAAGTGTACTTTCATTCCCAAAATTATGTAAAATTTAATACAATTTAATTTAGATATTAATGTCCATAAGAGTCCAAGAATAGTTGATGAGATTGTAGAACATATTACATGAATTTAGTACATTAAGGGAGTGTCAAAAACATCTATAAAAGATACAAAAAGAGACAAAATCAACGAGAAACAATAATTCTACTATTTTAGAAGGCATAGATCTTCAAACTAATAAAATGTGTGTTGCCTTAATGATCTGGACCAAGATATTTAGGCATGTGGTCTCTTGAGATTTCTTAAATCTATTATAGGGAGTAAGAATTGATATTCCTATAATTATGTTTCTATGAAGACATAAATTTAAGTATTATTTAATAAAGTTGAAGTGTTTCACTAATAATCAAGTCTAAATATTTATGGTCCTCATACCAAATTAATCTCCTCAAGGATCCATGAGAATATTTACAAATACAATGGTAATCTTCCATGAATATCATATTACATAGGACACTTGAATATAAAATGCTCTTCCATTTCACATTCTATAAAATGCATTTGGCATATATGTTCATCTTGCGGGAGGTTATGATTAGATTCCATTTAGATTTGATGAGATAAGAAATGAAACTGAGCTAAATGGATTTTTAAACATGATAGCAACATCTTCATGTACATAGGAATTTGATTTTGATCCGCATGAAAGTAGGAATACAATTAAAAATAATAAAGTTTTGGCTTCAAAGGATCTTTGGGATTAAACCATGTAACTTTCAATAAATATTTATTGGTTTCATCATGAATACCTTTGTTGACTTTATGTTTAGTGAGTTGAATAATGTCAAAAAAAACTCAAGGGGAGGTAGTATTTATA